>JASFAT010001274.1:0-53335 GCA_031353405.1 Baronia brevicornis
TTCTTTGAATTATTCCACAAATTTCTTGGAACTTCTACTAATGCATATCCAAGAAGAAGAATGAGCAAAAATAAACCCCATGTGTTACTTGCAGAAGATGCGATGGCTTTTATTTTAGGTCCATCCAAGTAGACACCAGGTTTTAATGCAATATATATGAGGAGGATTCCACATATGAGTAGATATGATCCATAGTAAATAGCATTATCTACTAATGCAGATTTTAATTTTCCTTTTACTGTGAAGTCACCAGCTTTACTGTAAGACTGCATCATTGGCATGATAAGCCTGAAAAAAGCATGAAAAATGTGATGAATAGTAAGCTAGTGGTTGGATTAGGTAATACTGTTTTTTGGTACTTCTTTAAGTTATAAGTATGGAGCTTTTGTTTACAAATTTTGTTTTGAATGAATCTATGTATATTTCATTATATTATCCATGTTATTTGTAAATATAATCTCAGAAAAAAAGCCATATTCATAATATGTTTTTGAAAGTCCTGTCCTGAAATAAATCTATCTATTCTATTCTCTAATTAAAATTGATGATTTTATATGCTATAGAAACTATCTCAGGTTTTCCCCTAAACATTATCAAATATGAAAAACAGAAATTTCATTCTATGTTAACAATCTCTATGATAAGTTTAATTTATATTATTCTCTTATGCGGTGTATTAGTCATTCAGTTTTATCTTTTTCACGGTATCAGCAACACGATTTCATTATCAGTTATAAACATTTTTAATGTTTCTAACGTGTATATTTCTTTTACACAAATGCACAAGTATATCCATCACATGATGGAATGCTTGCTCATTTGGCCATCATTGAAGGAATAATAGTAATAAATATTATAATAAAATTCTTAGTAATTTTTATAAAGATACATATATCTTTGTGATATTTCATATTTTTGATATTAACTGCAAACATGACTTGAGGACAATTTTTGAAATTAGTCATAATTTCTTATATTTTCAAACAAACAATAATACAAAATATTTTAATACCACATACATATATCACTGAGAACATAATCATTCATTCAATAATAATATTTTAATCTGTCTATGATGGTCACACTGAAAGTTTAAGAAAATCAAAATCTAGATAGAGTAGGAAGCTGTTAATGTTTTTATTGATTTTTAAAGTTGTCTCCATTCCATTTTAAACAACATTGTATGAGATACAACAAATGAAGGAAGCTGTGATTCCACTCTTCTTTAGGGATCTCTTTCAGTGTTTTCAAACACAAAGACAGTCATTTCATCTTCTGAGTTCATTAAGCAAATTCCTCTGACTTAAATTATTGTATGTTTAGAATTTTTTAAGAAATTTCTTATTACAGTTCTACTGATATAATAATATATAAATATGCTAGTGTTAAATAAATAAGTAATGAAAATTCAATATGATACAAATATATTAATGGCTCCAGTATAAGTCATATTAATCACTTATGTAAATAAACTTGAATAATTAATTCAACATATATGTAATATATAATTACAGATAAATCTCATGTTTATTTTTTATGTAATAATGTAGTATAAGCGTTTTTATAGCATATTATTGTAATTCATACATATTTAGATAAGTATTTTGTTGTGACAATTACATTGACTTTGCATTTCTACATTTATTTACTAGTTGTTACAGAAGTTAATTAGTTGAATGTTTGATAGGTATATCATTGTAAAAAAAAGGGAAAGAAATAATTACTGTACAATTTTTATAAATCTTCCATTGTATCAATTGAAATTGTACTAAATGATGCCTTAAGAGAATGTGCAAGGTTTATATAGGTTTACCAATCTGAAAAGACTGAAATGTAAGTTTTTTTAGAAGTAATTAATACATTTTAAGAATATATACACACCAAGTTAAGCATTGCGATGTCCAATATACAATTCTCCAAAGGTTGGGAAACACTTTATCTGGTACATAAATCCAGGGTTTTTGACAATTGTTGGTGATTGGTAAGACTGTTGTCTCATTACCTTGAGCAATTTGAGCTTGAGTAGTAACATTATCTTGAAGGCATTGTCGGTAAACAGTCTAAAATAAATTTGTAAAGATACTGTTATTATTTAAATGTTTATTTGTATATTTAATTATATTTTCCTTTATTAATTAGTTAATTAATTAAAGAACATATCAAAGTATTACACAGTTGAAAAACTTTCATTCCAAATGGTTTTCAGATATAGCTACAGTGCACACTCAAAAATGCAGGCTACATTTCGAGAAACTATTTTACTTCTCTATCAACAGCCTGTTATAATTAAAATCTACTATTAATTAAGATAATTCTATCATCAACAGTCTGGTCTGGTCAACAACAAGTCTGGGGTTAATCAGCAGGTTGCATATTTTACAATTTAAGATGACATTTGAGGTATCAAGATGTGGTTTAATTGCAAAGATTAAAAGTTAGCAGACAAAAGAATATGAAGAAATTGCAATTTGATAATTTACATTTGGGCAGTAATAGATAGAAACCAGGTTATTTCAAAAAATTTAATACTTACTGAAGACACATCAAGTGGTAAGATAAACATAATAACAAATGAAAAGTACCATGCTGTTAGCACAGATACTGTAACTAATATGTGATTTCTGTAGCAATCTCCATATCTGTACAATAAAGTTGCTGCGAGAATAAACGCTGATATAATTTCTATAACAAACAGTGTGTAAACCATTTTCAAAGTTTATATAATATTCAGTGTTTAGAACAAAGGAGTAATTTAACTCTCTCTCACTGTTTTCTGTTTTTCTTTCCACACTTTTGCTGCTTCGTATTGAAGTTGTTCGAAACGAATTTGGGTTGTAGATTTAAGAGGTAACAAAATAGGCCGCTCTATTTCATACTCAATCGGACATTCTTCATAAAATAAAATACCAGTTTCAGGTAAAATAGCATCAAATTCAATTGTAATTTTCTCTGATTTTTCTTCAGACATTTTAGGTATAACGTACCGCCGTCATTCTCAATTTTTTTTTACTATTGATAAAATAAAGAATAACTGCAACCGAAAATATTTTTTATGTATTATAGATTCGAAACTGACACTGTAAAATTGAAATCCAAAAATAATACGCTGCCAAATTCACCACATCGCCAAACAAATCAATTAATTGTTAACTAGGGATGCCACAATGAATCACATATCGTATATATAGAGTATGATTCATTTTTCCTCGATTATTCGATATTTATACATGTATTGTAATTTAACGATATATCGAAATAGAATTTAAATAAAAATAATATAATAACTTGGAACTACAGCTTGTAGCTAGTGTATTAATCTGTGCAAAATAGCTTATTAGATTTTTGAAGCTAAAGATAGCACGATATTCAGCTTCAAAAATCTAACCAACTATCTTATATAATAGACAGTCAATTAGAGAAAGATGTTGTCAACTATAAGACAGTCACAAAATGATAATGATGATGAAGTAACTTAGTTTTTTTAGTAACTCTTTGTATTTCAATATATCTGAAAAGTATGTTGTCTTTAATAAATATAACGTGTTATTAAATTGTTACTGTTTTATCGAAATAAAGCTGTTTTAAAGTTTACTTTATTTAAGTAAAATATTTTTTGGGATTTCAAATTTAATATATATTAATAAAAGCGGTTAAAATGAAAAAAAAAATATCGATACGTTTAATAAAATATCGATGTATCGTCACAACACTTTTGTACTTGTACAGATAATAAATAATTGTGTATTAGAGCATTTATAAGATCTTTTTGCTATAAATTTTGATTTCGAATTAATATGTATTTATAACGCTATGTAACCTATGTTTTTGCATATGATGATTATGTGGCGTAATAAAAATACGCATAAGTTATTTTTTATTACATCTATCTTGATTGTTTTTCGGTTGCTATTGGAAACATTTTTTCCGTCCTTTGGAATTCAAATAATTCGGATAATACTGCCCACAATTATATAAATTATTATGACTCTCAACTGACCTATGGTCAATTTATGCATATAATTTTTTAACTCAGAACGTTATGCCTATACCATGTCTGTGTGTTACGCTCTCGCTGCTAAACCAATTTTGGTGAAATTTGGCATGGAGATAGTTAAAGATCCGAGGTGAAACTTGGGTTGCTTGTAATCCCGAAACAATAGCTTTTATAGGACGCACGATAGTTCGCGCAATAAACTGAATTCCACGCAGGCGATGCCGCGTGCAGAAGCTAGTGTATATACGCCAGTTAGCAAGTAAACTATGAGAATAAATACAACTTTTTAATGTTCTTTATTTTGAACAATTGCAACAATACAATCAGTCTTCACATTCTGCATTATTACTTTCATTATAATAAATAATGAAATATAAAAATAAATTACCAGCTTTATTGAAGCAAAGTTTTTGTGACAATAATTTTTATATAAATCTTACATTGATTTAGTGATTTTTTTAAGGATTTAAAATTTTTTATCAAAAATCTTATTAACTTTTCATACAATAAATTTTTAAGCAAAGTAGTGTGCAAATAATATTAATGTTTAATTTATCGTACTATACCTTCTTATCTATTTGATGACGGAAAGGAACCCTAAGATATATTTCATTTAATGTTTCATCATGCTTTTTAAAGTTCTCCAGGATCTTATTTTTTATGGTTACGTTAAAGAATAAGAACGATTTTCTTTATTGTAAATAATTTATAGCGTCGTTTTCACATGGTCTAAACTGCAAACGTAACAAATCATTAACAGCTAAACAACTAAGGAAAAGCCTTAACAGCTATGGAAATTCACCTATTTCACCACCTTCCGCAAAAATAATTAGTTTTTGAGATAATAGTTCTTTTTTTTAAAACGCCATTTCGTCAATAAGTTGTTATTGTGCGTTTAAATGCAAGAAGTCCAACTCCTCTTGACTCATCTTCCTCTCTCACTTATACCATACCCCACTATCCGTTTTTGATTATCTATTAGCTTTTCTAGACGCAGTGTTCGTGTTACTGTGAATGTCCATAGGTTGCGGTAATTACCTACCAGCAGATTACGCACTTGCTTGGTTGCTTGCCTCTTTTGTTTTTCTTGTATTCATTTCTTCTGTTTTAGTTTTCTTCTTTAGGATATTTATTTCATATTGAGCGATACCTTAAATATATTATACTGAATTTGCTGAATATCCTAGAATACTCCAGGGGCATTAAAAGAAGAAGATATTTTTTGCTACGGTATGCTACACGAGTGAAAAAATATTGTGTGTCTAAAATGAGTTGTTTGTCTATAACGAAACATTACAAATAATCAATAAAGTATTTTATTATAAAGTAATGCGATGTTTTACATAATTTATTTTTGAGACATTTGTAGAACAACAGAGTTTTTACGAAAAAATTCGGCACTAAGTTATTTTGTTCCCTTACAAAATTTCCTCACGGTACTTATCTCGACATTTTCTCACGAAGAGGGACGGGAAGGACATCAATTTCCGCTAAGATTAATGCATAGCTTCCACGAACTATTCAATTTGTCTAACAAAATAGAAAGTAAACGGTGTACCATACCCTCATTTCCGTATTAACATATCTGATGATTAGAACTATTTTATTTTCTATGTTTTTTTCATAAAACACCAAGTATGGTTTTATTATTAGTGTCTTTTTCTTTTAAGCATTTCTTGGTGAAAACACTAATTCTCAATTTTTAATTCAAAATTTTCAATTTTTTAACATATGTTAAATTAAATACATTTATAAGTGGCGGATTTACCTGCAGCCTTAGTAGGCTGGAGCCTAGGACGGCAAATTTTAGGCGTGTACTTTTTTTGACAAATAATTGTGATATTAACGTGATTGTAAACTACATATGTTATTGAATTGTAAAGGTCGGTAAGGTCGGCAACTTTTAAATAGCCTATTGGCAGCAAGTGTGTAAATTTGCTACTGCATTTAATAATAAATTGATGACACTTTACAATGATCTACCTACCTAACATTGACTAATAGGATTAGTCTACGGTGATTGCAGTTATAAGAAAAATATTAATATTCGATGACTGGCTAAACGCATCTATTTTCCAACTGCCCTGCGTAGATTGTCACTCTGTGTAGCGGGAGGGCACATTTATCTCTTTTATACCTATATATTCACCATAAAGAAATAAAGTAAATAAGTATATTTACATTTGTTATATATTACAAAATCATGATAAATTGTTATTGAATACTTTGTTAATCTAAAGGTAGGCATTATGTACGTTAAGCTATTTATTGACAGCACGATATCAGTTACTATTCGTCGAGCGACGAAGGAGTTATGGTTCGGCATAATGATTTTCTTCGCCTCGGGGTGGCTGTAAATGAAGATTCGGGAGGCAGCCGTCAATATTGTAATATATAATGTGTGATTGTACGGTTATGAATTATGTATTTTGAATTTCAAAGATCTAATGAAGCGGCTGTTTTTGATATGAATGATTTTGTATGTACAAATGTATCTAAAACTTTAACTGCGCAAAAAATGAATTTTTACAATCCATATATGTATATCGTGCTTTTGGGCGGGGAGTTCATACTTCTGGAAGGATCGATACTTACTCATTACGCTTTTTTAGGGCGGATTAGTATAACATCTTTACAATAAAGTACATACAATAAATAAATATTTAAATTCAGTGTTTTAACGTAAAATGCAACAAAAATTACCTCGTAAATAATTAGTGTTTATATTATATAAAATATACGTATGCATACATTAAGTATCACCCTAATTATATAAAATTTATTCGCAGTAATTTTATAAATGTATATTGTATATATTTATAAATACATTTAAGTTAACATAAAGTTACTTTCTTATTTTAATAATCACCATTATCGTGGTAGCGGTGATGAACGGTGAAAACATTTTACTACTAACAGAGATAGAAAAGAGGTTTTAGAAAAGTATAAAAAAGTTGATTATCCTGGGTATAGAGCAATTGTCTATAGTTAAAGATTTATGCCACGGTCTTATACACAGGGCTGACATCAACAGTAGTGGGGGTACGTCGGTTTGATGGTTGCGCTATTTTTTCAATTTACGGCCGCCTGAGACATGACGATAGTGTGGTGTGCAACGAAGACAGAATAGACTTCTGTCTCCTTTGTGTCTTTTAATATAACCAAATATAATGAAACGAATAAAGTAATAAATTAATCGAACCGCTTACAGTCGCTTGTCACTCAACCTGCGTACACCCATCGATAGCAACGACGTACAGCGGCGTTGACACGAAAGAAAACTCATGACACGATCGTTCTAATCTCTCACCACTGAAATTGGGCTTCATTGCAAGACCTGTGTATAAGACCGTGATTAACACTAGTTTTGCTTCTACTAGGAAACTACTGGGCTAAATAAATTTTCTATTTTCTTAATACCTAGAACTCTGAAATTTAATTCGAGAGTTTATGTAATGCTTATAAGATAACTAGTTTTCTTTTGAACAATATAAATTAAACAACTACGACTCGAAGAATGTAACCGTTAACTTCTTATTTCATGAACTACTGAATTTATATTCTATTATATTTATACAAGTTATTTATCTACAAACGATATCGGTAACTCTTCGTCTAGCGTGGAAGGAGCTGTCTCGGCTTTAAGATTCTCAGAGCCTTAGGCAGTTCATAAATATAAAGAAGCGGTAGAGGCAGAGATAAATGGGTTAAACTATGTAAAATTATGCAAACGGTTACATTTTATTCGTTTTGGTTTAGGGTTTATAAATATAGGAAAATGTTATAATTATATTAATTTGTATGCTATGATGTATGTATGATAGATTAAAATAGAAAAGACAGAAAGAACAGACTCCATTTTTAATTTTACATTTATAAACCTTATCTTAGGATTTCTTGTGTCGTGGCTAACATTATAAACACATAAATATCAAAGGCAATACGACTGTTTTTATTTTGGTTAAAAAAATAAAACCTATTAAAGATATACTACAGTAAAGAGCTTGTATCAAGTGATACATATAAAGCAAAAAATAATTTTCCTTCGACAATAGAGGAAGCGAACGTTTGAATGTTACAGTGAAATGAATATAGCTATGTTGAGAAATTTTTCTCATTTTATAAAAAGCGGTATCTATTGTGTTGCTTCCTTACATTCTGTAGTTGGATAGTGAAAATATGAACATTTATAAAATTACTATGTGGAACAGATATTGTACCTACCTAACAAACCTTACTGTTACAATTAAAATGATAGTCCTAAATCACAATTGTAATATTATACTATAAATTATAACCATAATTACATCACAAAACTGTTGTAAATAAATAAATCGAGGATTTTATTCCTGGTAAAGATGATCACAAAAATAAAAATAATGGTGATAATCAATTACATCTTGTCGGCTTTACTGTCAATCTCACTCGTTTGTGGTGATTCACGTTAATTCAAGTAGGCACGAGGCTATCCTTCACATATCAGACCATGGCGGTATAATCATTCTTAAATCAAAGAAACAGAAAAGAACAGAATGAGATACTTAACAAAATACAAGAGAAAAAGAATATATTAAAAGATTTTGCCTTGATATGATTTTGAGCTAATATTTAAATGTTGATTTTGAATTCCACGTTTTAATATCTAAAAAATTAAGCGACAAAGATACAATAATTGAAGTATAAATATTATACTTTTTAAATGAAAGAAATAACATTATATATCGTTGCAACTGTCACGATGAAATTGTTAATGATGAATATACATGTATTTCTGTAGTTAGTTTGAATATATTGTATTATAACCTTTAATTCTTATTTAAATAACCTTGTGTGTGCACTATAGATGTCATATGTATTGGTAGTTCCAATAAATAAATAATAAAGCTAAGCATAAACTGTTACAGGCCAGTAACGGACAGTAGCAATTTTAATAGTGGTACAGCCACGCTGCAGACGAATACTTTGTCAAGAATGGCATAATATTTCTCTGTAGCATGAATGGGCCGGCTCGTCCGGGGAAGTACCACACTCTTGCAGAAAACCGGCGTTTGAGTGGTAGCTTATCTACCGCGCTTCGTACGGTGAGTGGCCGAATTCCAGAGGCCCAACTTTTTAGAGGTCTATAAAATTCGACCTGCTTGGTCGTGTGGTCGCATATAATTAAGCCCTTACCAGCCCTGGTGAGGTCTACGACCAGAAATTGACAGGCTGTTGGTTTTTGATGGTAAAAATAAATTAAGTATTAAGAAAATATCTGAAGTGTACTGAATAATAGAATTAAAAATAATTTTGACATTTCATCAATATTAGATGATCGATTAGTTAACATAGTTCCCGTAGGAGCGATTCCAACGTCCGTAGTCTTCGTCGGTCATTTATCATTTGTCATTAGCTGTTACTGATATATCCCTGCGGATTCGTTTAAAGGCAATTTAAAATATTTCATCAAAATATCAATAATAAAAAAAAATCAAAATATCTTTCAGTTAGACGTAACAAGTTTTAATTCTTTTAAAGGACTAAAGTTCAATACTTATAATTCCACATTGAACCCTAGTAATACAAATGGTAAGCCCTTACAAATACTTACATTATATATGTATGCAGTACATATATATTTATCCTGGTGCGAAATTCGAACCCACGAGTCTCGGGCTCAGAAAGCGAACACTCCACGAATGTGGTATTCCGGTTGTCAAATATTAAAAACATGCTTTTTTTGCTTTAAAATTATAGTGAGGTATACAAATTTAATGACGATGGCTGACAGAGACCTACATTAATGAGCGTTCGGTGGCAAAACTAGGTTTTCAACCTTAACTTCATTTCCTTGTTTGAAGGATCTGGTGGCGATCTTTCAAACAAGTATATATTATAACAATTCAATAGTATATATTAAATATAATAGATTCTTTATTATCATAAGATTATATTTTATTAGATGTATGATTAATAGTTGAAGGTTAGATATGTATTTAATTCTTACATATTCATTTACATAAATTTGTAAATATTATAATATTCAATATAATAAGTTCATTTACATTTTGTTTATTGCGGATAATCTGAAAATGAATAACTATCGTATTTCTAGAAGCCCTAAATATGCATAGTCATGAAATATTTTAACTAAAAGGTACAGACTCAAGGGAGGAAAATGATAAACCCCGTTGAACCCTTCACGACACTAGACATTCGTATGTATACACGAGAAAAGTTCATGTAATTGACTTACATCGGGGAACGTTATGTGACCTGATTCTTTAAGTAATGAACATAAGATTTGAAAAAAATATTAAGATATTATTATGATAATAATATTATATTAGTGTATATTACAATATTATATTATATGATATGATATTATTATGAAAAATATTAAGACATTATTGTTAAAAATATATTAAGATATTTGTTTATGGTAAGATTAAGGACGTTATTATCATCAACAGTCTGTTGCTGGACTTAAGAATCTTCAAAGGCGCGCCATTTACCGCAATTTTTGGCGTCAAGTTTCTGCCAGCTGCTTTGAAAAGATCATCCATCTCTGTATGTCAGACGCAATCTTCGTTAAAAGTGCTGAAGACATCCGATAAAAGTGATCTGCCCATCACCACTTCAGTTTGCTAACTTGGAAGATTATGTTGGCGACTTTGTTTTTGTGGCGGATTTCTCCATGTAAACTCAAAATTTGTTTTTATTAAACGAAAGAGTGACAGAAAGCAAGCGAGCATTAAATCTTAAAGAATTCGGTTGGTACTCCGATAGATGTTTGTATTTTGAATCATTTGTGATTGTAATTTAATACACCTTAATTTTGAAAATGTCAATTGAAAACATATATATCAGCATTTATTTTAAAGATAAGACTTGCTTTGTGAAAATGAATAAAGTAAACTACTTAACATTGCAAATTTAATGAGCCGAAACCCAGTCTTTATTTTAAAACCATACAAGGCTCATAAATTCACAAATTAATTTGTGTTCAACGTATTTTTTTCTTTGCGTATTTCTTATCAGATAACTACACTAAATCATAAGTACAATAAATCGTTTGTTTGTAAAAAAGTGATATATATATATATATATATATATATATATATATATATATATATATATATATATATATATATATATACATATATATATATACATACTTTTTGAATGAAATGAAACGTTAACCATTTAAAATAAAGTGATAATAGATTATTGGCTCTTTTCAATTCTTATTCGAATTATTAGGCCTTGGATTTATTTAACAAAGACGCAGGGAAATTCAAAGCAGGGAAAGGAGAAACGTAAACTTGAGGCCGGCTTTATAGACGCTTTAAAAGACAAATGACGTACGTGGGGTGCGAATTTATTTTAAGAAATTGTATTCGCTTTATATGTAGGTTTAATCTTTGAAATAGGATAAGTCTGCTTACCTTAGGTTTTTCATAGATAGTTTTATGATGTAAAATATACATGAAGGCATCTTTCATTTAATTTTACTTTTAAGAAGGAATAAGTATATTTTGAAACTAGTGTTCTCCCAGTACGCAGTTGTATGAAGATGATTTTCTTTCGTATTTGATAAGAATTATAATCTGTGCTTTGTCGAAGTTGAGTTTTAAGATATGATTTTTAATATAATGCTAACGTTGTTGTCAAAAAGAAAAGGAAATCAAAACGAATTCGAAATTAAATGAGTACAAATTTTGATTTACACTTTGACCTCAGCAAACGAAATCTGAACGTCATCCATAAATTTAGTAAAATATCTGAAAACTTCAAGTGCAGATCCGTAAATAAAATGTTCTTTTGGCACAGAGCCGAGACTTAATTTTAGAAGTTTACTGCCTTAAAAACTCTTCAACTTGAAGATATATTTTTAAGGTCCGTTAAATTTACTTAATTTAGTGCTTACATTGAATCAGCGATGGAAATGTCGGATAAGCCACAAGAAGCGCACCCGTGCACACATTTTGATTTCGTTATATTCTATGGGATAATTATAACTTTTGGCTAGAACAAAATGGACCAGATTAGTAACCATATAGGTTCATTTCAAACCGAAAACTGTAAGTTCCAATATAACAATTCAATCCAATACTAATATTGCCCTACGATTAATTGTAAATCGAAAAAAAGGTGTCACGATTGATTTTCTATTTCTACATTTCTATATACTAGGTTAGTAGATACTAAGATCATAACTAAGAAAGTATAGAAAGGTATTTCTTTTATTTTTTTCGTTCTATTGGTTTCCCAGATATTACGAAACTTTAGCAATAATCCTCAATAAAAGCGGACAAAGTAAAGAATTTGAGAAGTACTGTTTTCAAGTCTTCGATGTTGTGAATACAGTATATCAACATTTCTTATACACTTTCTTTGTGAATTATCTATCTATAATAAAATTTTATTATCTGATAATTGTTTGAATGAAATTACTTGCGATAATCGTAAGATCTAAAATAAAAAAAATAAAGATTTATTTTTGCTCACTTTACGGACGATCATTTGAAGAAAGTTTGAATAACTATTAAAGTCCGCTTATGGTAGGTTTCTTCAATTGCATTAAAACGGGATGGTCATCATTTCGGAAATCGAAAGAATCTTTTTTATTTGAGTGTCGCATTGCCTAGCCTTTTGGCATTTGTGGTCTTTCATTTAAATAAATTTATTCACCTATTTACCAAGTTTTTAAAAGACAATATTACTAGATGTTGCTACAATTAAGCTAATAATGCTTGTGTTAGGAAAATATGGTTCAACTAAATAGTTCAATGGAAGTAATCCACCTCTGATCGTAAGGATTATAATACTTACAAACTGAGATGGTTTTGCTTAAAAATCAATCTTTACTTATAGTCTTAAAATTTTTTCAATTATGGTTTTTTTTGGTAAGCAGTCTTAACAGGTAACTTGATTATATGGGAAGTATATGACTTTTAGAGTAACCTCAAGTTTTGTAATGAAGTAACATAATTTGTAAAAGAACATATAAAGTTAAATTACTACTAAAATAGCGTACCACAGAGTTTCACAAAAACTTTCGGGGAACGTGATAAAACTTCTGCATAAACTTGTAAAACAGTTTTTCCGTTGAAAAGTGGAGAACCTTTAAGTACGACGCTTCGAGCGACAATTTCGGAGTGTTATTTAACTTTTTGGTTTGCCCTTCGTAGCATAAAATTAGGGCTACCTTATTTCTTACCGTTCGTGGTTCCGTACGGGGTCACTACGGTAGCAAATAACAAAAAAAAGGCTGTAACGTTTATCTGAGTAATAAAAATTAATCTCTAAATCACCTGCCAAGCATGTTTTTACACACTTTTGAAGGAGTTAAAATCCAGTAGTGTACTGTTACGGCTGTACTGATAAATCACCACTAATTATGAATACTGGCAATACTAGGTGTACTAAAAATGCATTGCTTGCATTTAAAAAAAATATTGGGTTTCAGGAGCGTGAATGAATAGATTGACTCGTATGGGAAAGTTATCCACTCACACAAAAGATCGACGTTTCAGGAAAAATGATGACACTTATGGTTTCTACACAAGGTCCTCTTAACAGGATTGGCTAAAAATATTATTGGATTAAAAGAACTTTTTCTATTAACATTGTAAATCAATTCTTTTTATCACAAGCTTATTCGCTATAAGGCGGATCGAATCGAATTTTCTGACTAACAGGAAATTTGAGCGGGAGTAAGTTGGCAATACGCCATCTGTAGGAAATAATAAATAATTGCCTGAATTTACGAGTAGTGAAGAACTTTGTGAAAACAAAGTGAATAATTTATTTTACTAATTGGCAAGTTCTAACTCGATACAACGCCTGCATTCTTAATTTTTAAGATATATTTTCGCGTAGTAAATACTTTTTTGAAATTGTTTTAAACTTTTTGTTATTATTATATATTCACGCCTATCCCCCGCAGGGTTTGGCAGAGATCACAGAGCTCCATCCGCTACCATTCATTACAGCGAAACGGCTCTGCATTAGTCGCTTTTTACCCTCGTGAGAATCAGTACGTGACGGGTGGCGAACCACGTCGCCGTCATTTTTCAACGAATTATGTATATTAAATTCGTCTTAGTGAATGCCACGAGCCGCAAGGGAGGATGGAGGTCAGCCCCGGCAGAGCCCTGCATGCTGAGGTATAGTACCCGGGGGAGCCCGATCCCGGGACGGTCGGCACGCTTTCGACTAGGCTCGCCCCTAGCCACGCATCCATTGGCACGGCAGACCGTGGATTGGCGGAGAGGAAGGGAAAGGATAGAGAAGAAAGGAAAGGGTAGGAAAGGAAATGCGGATGGGGGGGGCGGGTAACCAGACTCGGAATAAATATTTATATATCCATATATATATTTATTCCAATGCGGGAATCGAACCCGCGACCATTGACTCCGTGGGCGGAGTGCCGCGCCACTGAGCCAATCGTTTTAAATTTTTCACGATTACATTTTCATTTTTCAGGAAGCCATTCATATTTGCATCATTTAAGGTATCCCAAATATAACAGCATTAGGTAAGTTTTAGATTAATATATTTAATATTATACTTTCCACGTGAAACCTGCACAAACATTTAGTAGGTATGTTTCCAATTCATCTCCCTCTACTGTAATTCCCCTACCTGCGCGTCCCCCTACTCCGCTTCTTATTACCCTTTTCCTTCCCTAAGGGAAAAATACACACATATAGACATCGTGGTATTTGCTAAAAGGCAATTCACTCTTTAAAAACACATACATATCTCAAATACAAGTTTCACAAAATATTAAACGTTGTTAGCTTTTCTTATAATTTTATTATTATTCTAATTCAACACAAATTAAAGAGAGAATAAAAAACCAAGAATAAAGTGTACTGATCATTTAAGAGAAAAACTAAGAGTGAAGACGTATGAAGAATTGAAGGAACTTGGCCTATAACCGGGAAAAATGGATGGATGCTTTAATAAGTCTTATTATAAACATTATACACACATGTCTTACTTAATCCATTTTTTATTATCACGTGTTTAATTTTTTTTCTCTACTATTTTGATATTTATGTTATAACATTTATGTATTATTTACGAAGGGAAGGGCCTAGTTTCCCCTAACACAGGGAATCCCAGTTTGGGATCTAGTGTCCTGTAACATATGTCAACATATTGAAAATAAAGATATATTATGATAAGGGGTTCGATTCTGGTTTTCCTTAGTTTCCTTTTAACTTAATTACAGATATGTATACCACGTAATCTTTATCAGGGATCCCTGTAATCTTATCTCATACGAAGTGCTCCGTAATGTGTAGGCTCGATGCGCTCGTAAATCTCAGGCCTGTCTTGATTAATCTCACGCTGACGATGCCCGTCTGCAAACTGGGTCACTAAATATTATCTCCAAGAAGACAATTCTGTATTAGTTTTAGAAATGCAATTTATACTTTTCAAATTATTATTAACGCAAGCTTATTGTGAACGTGCTAAAGGGAATTATTAACAAAAAAAATAATTACCACTACTACCAGTATTTGCTTGTACAAAATGGATGGTTTATGCATATTTAAGTGTATTTGAAACGTAAAATATCAATGCTCAAAGGATTTCTCTCGTTGACGCGAGGAAGTTTTTAATGATATAATATTTGGAATAGTAACGCCTAGCTAAAAGTGAGCTGGTAAATAAATAATGAGTAGAAAAAACAACAAACAGACATATATAATTGATGTAATGACTTTATTTTTCCTACTGCTAATTTTATTCTTATCTGTAAAGAAATAGTCATACATATTATATATTCTTATTAGAAATAAAAACGTTCTTAAAGTATGTACGTAAGTAAATCGTTCCCAAATGGCACAATGGCGAAGTGTTTACTTTCTGAGCCATTATTCGTGGAATCGATTCCTGAATTAGGGTAAATTTGACTTATATCTCGCGGGTCCAGCAGACTTTGTCTTGCCCTGAAAATAAAAAAAAGCACTAGAACCTGATTGCAGCACCATCTAACAAGTTCGATTGTAAATCTTAATCCACTCAAATCCATTAAATTAACCACTTAAACACAAACAAAAAGTTTCATCAAAAACGGTTTAGTCGTTTAGGCGTAGTCCACTATAATTGAAGATCACAAATTCTTCATCGTTTTCTTGTTTCATGCTGAATGTCCTTTGTACGAAATGGTAGTCTGTGTAATAATAAATACATTTTTGGCGCCGATAGCAATTTAAACCGAAATCTCTATGCAATACTGGTTTCAATACTAGCCGTTATTGTCGTAATGCGTCTTCTTTTCAGTAAAGTTCCAGATCAAGAAACGGCCTTCGATGTAAGTGTTTGCTCAAGAAGAACAAATTTGATGGGTTTCTGCTTGCGAGTTTATCCCACGAAGTTGTTAAATGCACCAAAAAAATATTCCGTAAAAATGTGGTATAAGAAGTTTTATAAGATAATAAACCATGGGTGCCTATTGGCGCATTTAATTAACCTAATGGAAGAAAAATGAAATATATACAATAAATTCTAAACTCACACACACACTATACACTTACACCACACCACAACATTGAGACAGTATACAGAAAAACTTAGTTTAGTTAAAGTTTGTGTGTGCCATAGCAAATAAGTGATAAATATTATGAAAAGAAAACTAACGAAATGATCAAAAAATTGTGATAATTGTAACTTAATACATCTAATATACATCCTTTTTTACCTCAGAGGTAATCTTTTATGGATATCTTTCAGCTTGGGGGCAGTCGGAGAGTTTAACGGACTCTTTATACCGACTAAACCCCTTGGGTGTTCCTTCGTGTCATACTGGAGTCGCTTTAGAACGTTTGGCTCATATCCATAACCCCATGGTTTTGATTTTTTGGGCTTATCTTGAAATAGAAAGCTTCAGGCCTCTTTCTCATTTCGCTGAACTAGTTATTTATTTTTGCTATCACCCCTGCCTGTTGCTTAAAAACTACATTATAAAATAGAATATCTCACACACATTATCAAATATTTTAAAGTTGTATACGTACATATTAAAAGTTTGGCTTCATGCCCAGAGAATAATGTATTTATATGCTGTATGTGAAGTTTTCAGACGACTTTATTGATTTGTGGATTGAAGTTTCATCTTTACTTGCTTTCAATGAATACGAGCTCAACTTAAAAAAGAAGTATGCAAAATATCAATATTGTGGCAATGTGGATTGCCCAACTCCATTCTCTTCCTTTTACTGCCTTCTTTTTTCTGTCTTCATTTATTATTTATGTCTTACTCTAAGGTAGGGAAGAGTTGTAGATGTCCATGGGCAGTGGTAACTCACAATGAAGTAATCCATTAGTTAATGAATTAATATGTTTCTGTCTCAATCAATTTTTTACCTAAAAAAATACACGTATAAATTACTAAAAAAATAATATATATCACTGGAAACTGTGTAATAAGCTTATTTATTTATTTTTAACGCACAGTTAAGTATATAACACGCACTTAATGCAAAACGCATTCTTTATCAGTCCATTTTTATCTTGTCACATTAATAAATTTAATAAATTAAGGTAAGCTGTATATCATGATTAGATGTACAAAATATATGTTACATATAGTTAGTTGTAAATCATGTGTTGCAAAACAACACAATGGGCTTCAAAAATCCTTTTATGTGATACTTTAACACGACAAAGGACACCTCACAAAACTCATTAATCTTCACAACTCTGTTTTCGTATACGTCGCAATACGTAATACGGAAATAAATAATTCTGAGATCGTTTTAAAATGGCGCAGTTTTATCATGAACTAACGTTTCTTTTTAAGTTACACGACATTTTTTTATTTATTTATGGACCATCCACGGAAATTACAAAAATGACATTAATATATTTAATTTTTACAATATATTAAAATGTTACCCTAATTACGAAAAAGTAACCATACGAGAATGTATGAGGAAGTACATAGTTCAAGATAGAACGCGATGGCGGAGAACTGTGGACGCCCTCTGCCTCACATGGGGAACATAGGAACATAAGTCAAACTTAGTCAACCCTGCGGTAGGACACAACATTTACATATTGTAAAGCTAGACTGAACAATATTGGAGATTAGATGACAGCGTACATGCTAGATTTAATATGACGCGTGAATTGTACTACACTATCGTCATGTATTATATCTAAATTATAATTATTTACGAATTCAAGATTACAATACATTAGAAATTATTAATACAACACGAAAACATTGCTAATCTGTAAAGAAAGTGCACATTATCGTGTGAAAATATATACATATGTATATAAATATTTAGCATATGTCATGAATATCAAAAATGCATGGCAATAAGTTTATGCAAGACTTGACCTGATTGATTGATTGAGCAATCATTGCCACCTGCACATAAATAGATAAAAAATATAAATAGAGGGATAACTTTATTATATTTATTAGTTTCTTTTTTGTTTTCTTTGGGATGCCATAAGAATAATGGGCTACAAAATAAATTTATTAAGAGGTAAATTTATTTTTTATATTTTATTTATATATTCACGCCTATCCGCCGCAGGGGTTGGTAGAGACCACAGAGCTCCATCCGCTAGCATTCATCGCAGCGAAACGGCTCTCTATTAAGAGGTAAATTAATATACCAGAGGTGAAGAAAACATATATTTGTACGGCCCGTGACATATTTTTACAAACATAAATTTAAAAAAAAATTAAGAGGTAAATTTATGTTTGTAAAAATATTTCACGGGCCGTACAAATATATGTTTTCTTCGCCTCTGGTCTATGGCGACAAATAAATGTAAACGGCCTCTTAAAAACGTCCGTGCATAAAATGTAAGTCAAAGAAAATTCTCAGTAAAAGTTAGAAACACGTCGGAAAAGGGATTAGAGCTGTATAGTTGTATGCAGAAGCTATTTAATTCCAACAAAGTTCGCTTACAGAATGGTAACGGCATGAAACTTACATCAAAATGGCCATTTTGTGTAAAAAAGGCTATATATATATATATATATATACATATATATATATATATATATATATATATATACATATATATATATATATATATATAATATATATATATATATAATATATATATATATATATATATATATATATATATATATATATATATAATATTTTTATATATATATATATATATATTATATATATATATATTTAATTAACTAGAAAATAATAAAAAACTCAAGTTTTGTAATATAGAACCAAAAAATTACAAGCCACAGAAATTTCCTAAAAGAAATTTGCGCCTGACGAACACAATTTGTCTTTTAAGCGTCTATTACGTTGGTCTCAAGTTTCCTTTTCTTCTTTTCCTCCTTTGAATAACGTCATTCTCGCCAAATAAATCAACAGCTCATGAAATTTCAAATAAAAACTTCAAATTGAATATTCCTTTTGGTTGATTTCTTTGTAATAGAAAATAGGAAACTTTCGATATAAAATAGATCACCATAAAATAGTAATTCAAATTTAAAAACCAATATTGTAAAATTTTTGATGCTCTTGGTGGTGGATGTCATTGATGTGATACGCATTTTAGGCGCATTGCCCCTAGGATAAGGATGTGGATAATGGGGAGAGGAATAAAAAATGAAGTGGAATGGAATTTGACTTACGGATTTCTGCATGCACCGTATGAGACGCGGAAACAGTAAAATGCTACTAAAAGACGATTGCTGTGAGGTTGTTAGTTTTCCTGTCGAACCAACTGTTCATATTGTCATAATTTTATCATTTTTATAATAATGATTATTTGTTTTTGCATTTTATAAACATAAATGCACAATACAATCAATCAATCAACAGCAGGAATAAACAGTCATAGGCTTCCGATATATATAGTCATAGACACCTAACTCGATCTTCAGCTTCACACATCCGGTTTATAAATACAATTCAACGGCGACACCCGGAATCTTTAGGGGGTTTTTATCTTCTAATAAAATTCTTCAAAATTATATTAATTTATTCTTCCATTTTATTGTACATTTATATCTTATTCATATTAATACTTTATTATATTTTACACTTTTCAATTTACATTTTATATATGTGCCGAACGGGTGACATGTCTATACATAAAAAAAAACGTCAAACGAACTAAATTTTGTTTTAATAGAAAACTATTTCTTTTTAATTTCAAATAACGAATTTAAAAAATAAATAATAAAATTTTTATTGCAAAAAGTTTTATTGCATTAGTGATACATTTATTAATGTATCACTACAGTACCTAATAAAAACGTGAACCTATAACAATTTAGTTACTGTTATGGTATATTCAGTGATTATTGTTCCTTTTCTATGTTTTTTGAATCTACTTTATCTTAGAGCAAGTTATATTTTTATGCCTTAGCCGATTTTCACGCAGCTAAGCGAAAGTCGTGTATGACATGATTCTATTATTGAAAACAAAATAAAGTATGAATGAAGATGTTTTATTATTCTAGTTTCTTGCTGTATATATACACACACACATACAAAATTATAAAAAATATATTGTATAAAAGAAGAAATCTTCAAAGTAAATAAATCCTGTATAAAAAATAAGGACCTCAAATTGACTTTTAAATATCTTTTACGTCGGTTTCTACAGCTTACTTTTCTCCTATCTCTGCTTCAAATAATGGCTGCCTCAGTGCTTAAGAGCTTTGAACACATTTCTTAAGTGTATTCTCGCATGTAAATAGCGGTGGTTAAAATATTTTATCTGCATACCGGATTTATGCTATGTGAAAAACATTAAATTTGAACAAATTAAGTATTATAGTTAAATGTTACATATATAATTGTTCAAAATTGGGAACATGTGCGGTGTAAGATTATGTATATAAGATTATGTAAATAATCTCAACGCCTTGGGTTCCAAATTTTCCAACAGATTTTTAGCATTTAGTAGCATCAACAATGGTCCCAAACTATTATGGATGGCGAATACTAAAAAGTTACATACATACATTTGGTCACGCCTGTTTCCCGTATGGGTAGGCAGAGACCATAAATCTCTATCTGCTCCGATTTCGACATATTTTCCTTTTAAATAATAGTATATATGTATATACGTCTTGGTAAACGTAGTGTAGGACGCCCCCCGGCTAGATGGTGAGACGATCTGCGCAGGGCGGCTGGCAGAAACTAGATGCGTGAAGCCGAAGATCGGGCTCGGTGGCCCTTCATAGGGAAGCTTATGTCCAGTAGTGGACTGCCGCAGGCTGTTGATGATGATAATATATGTATATAATAAAACTAAATTTATTAATTAATTCATTTGTTTTATATAATAGTAAGGAAAAAAACAAGTGAAGTTTTGAATAACAGAATAAATAAAATGTTTGGTGATTTAACAAATAGATATTATAGAAATCATTTTCAGCAAACTATTAATAAATATTCAAGAGGAAATTTACATTTTCAAGAATATTGCAAGTGAACATTGGCCTATTTACAGACATCGTCAGTTTGAGATTAATCAAGACAGGGCTGAGATTTACGGCTCCATAGAGCTCGCATTGAGCCTCTTGATACGAGATGAGCCCACAGGGCACTAGGTGAGGGTTGTATAATGAAACAAACTCATATTTTCTAAGATGAGAATGTATAATAAGTTGAATTTACAAGTAAAGTAAGCATCGAAAAATTTAAAACAGTTCTCCACTCAGAGACATTTTAAAATTATAAATACTTCACTAGAATATCTTAATAAAATTCAGTTAATTGGATAAAGATAGTAAAAGAAGTTGTTTATAACATACTATAATATCTAACATCTAAAGTTCACCAAAAGCGTCCAAAATACATTCAGTTCACCATTAAAAAAATTGTAAAAGCCATTGCCTTTAGTTGGCCATACATTTGAGTATCATAAATATTTCTTTACATAATTGATATTTCTGAAAATCAGCAAAGAAGCTGAATCAATGAAAAACCACACAAGAGTTTTCTGATTTATAGTGTGACATCAATTTGGCAATTGTATTTATATTATTTTATTTTTTTGTGAAATATTTCAATTGATCAAGTTACTATTTACTTGAAATTAATTCTTTTTTGTGTTTCTTTCCATTTCTCACATAATTGTTTTCATTCTTTGACCTATGTCCAAAGAAGGTCGAAAACGATCCGTTTCGACCTTTTTTTGACCCTTGTTATCTTTTCAAACATTTCTCTTGGACCAAATTATCTTAAACTATTATTCTTTCCACTATTATATTTTCCACTGAGACTTAATTGAGAAACTGTGTTTTTGCTGAGTGCGAAACTATTGTAAAATGAATCTGAATAGAATATTCGGAGACGACAGATATTAATGAAATAATTTTTGCTTTTTATTATTGTATTTAATTAACAATTTAAGAAATTAATTAAGTATTTTTAATCATTATCATCACAGCTGGACGTTGACCTTCTTAATTGTCCAATGTCAATAATCCAATAGTCTACTATCGAACCTAGGACCTTAGATTTTTAGGGGATCATGACTAATTGGACTGTTGATTCTTAAATAAAATATATTTTTTATACAGCGTATATATTTATGTAGTATACCCCACTGCTGGGCACAGGCTTTAATACTTTTGAAAGAATAAACATTAAAGTAACACGTTTATCTAAGTTGGAATGGTGTGATACCCACACTTGGAATAATTATTTGACGACCATACCAACCATTGACTTATTACCAAAACGTTATTAATAATTATAAAACAAAAAATATTGATAATAAATAAATAATATTTGAAAAAAAAGAAAGAAAGTTAACATTTATAACAATATATCTGAATCTTTCAACAAAATTTGCAAAGTAGAAGAAACATTTGCTTGTATATAATTTTTCTTTTGTTTTCTGTTTAGAAGTGAAAAATTCTTCTCGTTTGTAAATGTTGCAAAACGAGACAGGGATGTTGATTAGCTATTTTCTTTTTTCATTACGTGGGAAATGAGAAAGCTTAGTAGTGGATTTACTACTCCCTTAAGGACTTACTACTGTAATAGTATGCAATTACTAGTATACTACTACTATGGACATACTACTCCCTCCCTAGAGACTTTCGTAGGTCATTTGCGTTCCTTCTTATTCAGTAGCCTATAAAATTTAATGCTGGCTGACTTTAAATATAGAAAGCCGTTTAAGTATGTTAAAAATGACGTTATTGTTTTCTTTTTAATTTAAATTATGACCTGAGAACTTTTCCCGCCAACTTACATCAGTGACGTGTTTTTATTTCATTTTCATAATCTTATGTTATTGTCAGTATAATTTGGTAGCGTATTATACAATATAGTTCGATTAAAGTGATTATAGCGATTATAAGTGAAGTGATATGTTGAATTAATTGCGTGTATCGTGACTTTTTAAGTTGACTGAAAAAGTACTTAGAAGATTTTGGTAGAATAGCCACTATTTTATCAAGACGTAATGTGATAAGCAGACTAGTTACATTTCAAAAGATTTGATATTATGGTATTTGACTTGACATTGGCAAAATAGTTATAACCAATTGCCATCAAAGAAAAAAAATGTGACCTATATCTTAATATGGAACACACGTACGCCAAGCACATACAAAGAGAGTGATTCTTTTTCGTCGCCCAATAGTATCGTATTCTTTCTCCATTGGCCAATTGTTTTACAAAAATACATATATAGGAATTGAAGATGAAGCAAAAATATGGAGTTTCTTTTATTATCAAATGCTAAATGCGTTAGTGAAATTGTTGCTTAAATTGATTAATTTTCACAACTAGCTACGACATTTCCTTCCTTCAAGAATTAAATTTACTCTTTTTGTCCGCGATATTTCTGCAATTGTTGCTTGTTTTTTTCTCTTTTCCACAAAAGATGAATAAAATCTGAAAAACATAATTTTTTATAACTAACTAACTTTGTTGGCGCAGCGACCCAAAATGGATCTTGGCCTCCGAACAGATCTTACGCCACTTTGCCCTGTCCTGCGCCACCTCCTGTTAGTTACAGACTTGAAGGTTGCGCACGTCATCTTCAATCATGTCTCTCCAGAGGTACCTGGGGCGCCCCACAGGACGTCGTCCAGTTGGGCGATCCACATACGCTCTCTTGACTGCGCGATCCTCCCCATAATTTAATAATGATAATTTTTCATATTATTTCATATTTTAAAAATAATAAAGTATATACACAGGACAACGGCATAATATATTCGATGAAATTAAGTTTGATTTTTTATGTAACAAGCGGGAAAGTACAATACCTAAATATTTATTTAAAACACCAGAGAGCATTTGCTCTCTGGTGTTTTTCACATAGGTTCCAGTCGGTCTGTACTGTGGTCTTATGAAGGATGTTTTTGTTATTTTAATCCTACAAGAATCCGTAATATTCTTATTTAATTTTAAAATCAATGTTGCCGGCGATAGTATATGAGCTTCAAGAGGATATATGATACGAAAGTTACTTGCGATTTTCCGTGTAAAGTGATCGATGTGTTTACAAAGCATCTGTTCCACTATGTGCAGCTTTTAACAAGGTATCTTGTTTCTTTCCATATCTTCAAATATTTCTTTAAACTTTGTAGATATAACATATTCTTGACAACTACACATTTATCATTAATCCTCCACGCTTATATAGACGGATAGCGAAGCAATCAGACTTGAAATAAAAACCTGTAGGTCTGAAAGCGGTCGATTAAATATAAAATACGAAATAAAAATATTTATATTATTTTGTGGGCTTACAAATATTTGTCTGTTAAAGTTAAATAAATATTTTGTTGTGGTAAGAATTGCGTTTCTGGAGCCCATCAATTATCGTACGTACGGTGAGAAAAAAATGCTATCACTTAGCGCGGATATATGTATATAGAATATATACGTGGTCTATGTTAGGTGGTATTCGGTGGAGTCGACCTAATCATGCGGTGGTATGACTCTAGCACTATTTAATAATAATAAAAATTAAAAGTTGTATAATATAAAATAATAATGTAATCGCAGCCTCAAACTTTCCTTGGGCATTAGGATGCTCCACTGTTCCATCTGGCCCGTTCTTCTATACGGATGTGAGGTTTGGACGCTTAAAGAAGACCTCAGGAAACGTATAGAAGCGTTCGAAATGTGGGCATATAGACGGCTGTTCGCTATTAGCTGGACTCAAAGGGTGGGCAGTGACGGGGTTTTCCGACAAATCAAGCAAAACTGTTAACTTTTGCAGACCGTCAAAGGTAGAAAAGTTGCTTACATGGATCATCATGAGACATGACAGGTACAAATTGCTGCAACTGATCATGATGAGAAAATAGACGAAAAAGAATATTAATAAAATAAGAAATATAAAATTGCAATACTGTATAAAGTATTTACAATAAGGAGTAACAAAATTAATATTCAGTTACCAAATACGATTATAATTAATACTTTGCCCATTATTTGCAACTTACCACAAAACCACAACTACTCATTTCATGTTGCCGTTTGCAGAAATACGTTTAAAACAAAAATGGTGAATACAGATAAAAGTTTCATTAATTTTTCGTATATGCAATAAAATCTCTTTATATTATTAGTGACGTTTCCAATAGCTTTGTGACGAAATTTCCGCTTATTAAACCAAACGTTGTGGGTTCGATTGCCACGTAATAAATTTTATTCTAAGTCTGGATTTTTATTCTTTTCATTTGTATTTATAATTGTACCCATGGGGTACATAGTCAGCAATACAGCCGTAATATTGCTGGACAATTAGCCTTCCTCAATATTCAAAGATGGCCATATTATAAAATAGTGGTTATTGGTATATTTGTTCCGTGGTTTTATATGGAAGCGATAAGTAAACGGGTAGAGGGGTAATCTGATGAAATTTCACCGCCCCATCTGAATCTACAGTATTATGGGTAATACAGTGAATAATACATATGTATGGGTAATAATACATATGGGTAATACAGGTAATAATAAAGAATAAGAAGAAAGCATTGAGAGGGGAAGAATTAAATAAGGAAGGGGAAAGGAAATAAGCCTATAGATGCACTGTGTCGATATTCTGTACGGGCGTGTTAGTTCCCTAGTCGGGCCTGTTCGTCTAGGGTGGTAGTTCACCACGATATTCGTGCTACCATTACTCTACCCATATTAAATACGATATGGTACGGAATTTATCTAAAAATATCATATTTTGTCTTGAAGGATAAGCTTTATATATCCCTATAGCGCAGCTTGTACGGTAACTATAAGTGGGCTACTTTTAAAGTGTGTTTTTAACATTCATTTATTGCTTGAACGTCCAAAAAAAAAAGGGTTCTTTGAATTCTTCTGAGACAGTTTCAAAGAGGGGTCTAGTATAAATGAACCCTTCTCAATGGAACTAGACGTTGTAAACGCTTTCAGGTAAACATTCCACACATTCGGGCATTTTAGAAGATGGCCACGTTGGGTATAAGTTTTAAGTTAGGAAAATTATGACACGTTATGAAATAGTTTTTCTACTTTATCAATGCAATATACTACCGAGAATGGCGACCAATTGGCTCAGTGGCGGAGCCCTGCGCCCGCGGAGTCAATGGTCGTGGGTTCGATCCTCGCATTCCGATATGACATTGAAACCTTCAAAATTAAGCTTACGTATATATTTCTTATGGTCGCGTTCAACTAGTCGGTTTTGCAATGTCTATAGTGTTTCAAATGTGTATGGACTTTTGCCTTCCTATCCCATAAAAAACATTTTCTTCGTAAACTAGAAGAATTCGAAGAATGAAATTTGCCAACGGACTGGATTTAAACATTTCAAACTAAACGAAATATTAGGAATTAAACTCGAAAGTCGAATAGTAAAAATACGCAGTAGTATTCTTTTTTTAATGAATTATGATGATTTAAATGCTGCAGCGGCGAAGAGTTCGTTTTCTGTGTTAAGGATCGTGTGTTCAATTCAGTGTAAATATTCCTATGATCTTCAAATAGTTATTCTGAATCTAAATGTTTTTCTGTGTTATTTATGTGTTCAACGCACCTACGAAAGAGGAATTTTTAGTAGGAGCTATAAGTCTGAAGTGTTTTATTTATATAAGAAAACTTTTTACCCACTAAAGAAACTAGCATTCACATTTGCTTTTAAGCTTGCTTTTAAGCAATTTAAACTTCTGCAATGGTTTTGGTAATTAACAATAAAACGTTTTTCTATGTTTGTTTTTTTAACATATATTTGTTTTCATTATTATTTGAATGACATTAAACAATGTCTTTCAAATAGTAATGAAAACTGAACAGAATTTGTCATTATGATTTAGTGTCAAATGACGCCTAAAATAGAAAATGTATTTTCTTTAATAGGGCGTTAACAAAGACTGTCTCCGAGAAAGATTAATGAGGTCAAATAGATGTACTTTTAGAAGAAACAAAAGATCTTTATAGTCCATTATCTATCGAGAGGTTCGAATCAGACATAATAAATGAGTATACAATAATGGAGGGGTATCAAACTTTTAAAAATCTTCCGTCTACTAAAGTTTTCTAATTCTTTACTGGTTCCACGGTAATGTTGGTAAACATAGCTTCAATATCGAACCAAAGTATGTACTGTAAATTCTATCTACTGCAGAACACGTGATAACATCACATATATGTTTCCTGTGTTCATTTATCTGAAAATTATATATATATATATATATATATATATAGGTACTAACTTCGTCGTAAGTTAGAACAATTTTTCATTAATTTGTTTGTCGATAGAAAGTATGTAATAGATAAACCAATTAGAATTTTAATGACAATATAATAGTTTAGTTATGTATTTAGATCTTTATGCTATTACATTACATATGCTATTACAAAAAACTAAACTAAAAGATTAGAAGTATTCGCAACTAAAAACTTACGTATTTTTCTTTTTTTGAATATACAATAATAGAAAAACTATTTTTTAACCGTTTTCAAAATAGTTTGTTCTTAAAATAATGTGTCATATACAATGTAAACTGAACACGTTGCTGTCCTGTCAAATGGTAGCAGGTGTTCAATATTTATGTCTCCTATCAGTACCTCAATATCTTTTATATTCCTCCTCACATTTCTCCGTTTAGGGAAAGGGATAACAGATTTCGTGAAGTACAATTTGAAGCTTATAGAAATTCAACCTTATGTACATATAATATAAAAATATGTAATGACATGAAAACAATGTATGTGCTGTAAGATATTTATCGCTTAGTATTATACTGTCTATTTGATGTAATAAATTACTTTCATTTGTCAAACGATAGTTTGTTAATAACGAAGCTTCCATCTTCGTTTCGTAATGACGTTCCTCTGGATGAAGAAGAGAGAAAGTAACTCCTCAACAATCAAAATAAAATGGATTTTTTTATATTACTAGTTTCTAGTAATAATGCAGTAATTCATACACAATCAAGTGTGAAGTTGGATGGAGCATAATAGGTCTCACTAGGCAGGCCCGTGCTAAGACCTCGCGATTCGGTCGTAATTCAAATTAGAAATACATATATAAATACAAAACAATAAAAACATACATAAACACATACACCTATATACACATTACTATTTCGGTGATTTTGTTTCTCTGGTAGATTTCTTCATTTAGAATTTTATTTATCGGGGGATCATAAGCGTCGCTCTCTGAGCAACTTTCCGATATTAAATTTTTTTAAAGGATAGGGGGGGCAAACTATAATAGCAAGCGAGTCGCTTGATATAAAGCAATCAACGCCGCCCATAGACATCTGCGAAGAGTTGCTGGCCTTTAAGGTATTTGTAGGCATGTTTTATGAATGTTTCAATGTCGTATCAGTTCGGAAAAAACGCGGAAGCTAGTCGGTTCCACAGGGTGGTGGTGCGTAGAAAGAAAATTCAGGAAAAGCGTACCGTAATATCAGTATGTCATATAAATTAGACGTAACCTTCTACGGTTTCTTCAATCACAAAATTCTAAACATAAATAATGTAGAGCTACGCTGCAGACGAATACTTCGTCAAGAATGGCATAATATTTGTCTGTAGCATGAATGGACCGGCACGCCCGGGAAAGTACCACACTCCCGCAGAAAACCGGCGTCTGAGTGGTAACTTACATACTGTGCTTCGTACTATGAGCGGCAGAGTTCCGGAGGTCCAACACCCTCCCCCTGCCCCTCCCCTCCCCCTCCTCATTCCCTTCCCTCTGCCCCCTCCCATTCCCACTACCGTAATGACACTTTCTTTAAATGTTGGCAACGCTTTCGCACTGCCTATGGCGTTGTGGAAGTCTATGGGCGGCGTTGATTGCTTTCCATCAGATGACACGCCTGCGCGTTTGCCTTCCTATCCCATAAAAAAAAACAATAAAAAGATCTATCTTATAAAATATTTATTATTTTATAAGATAGATCGAGTATCTATATTCAAATGTTTAATTAATGTAATGATCTCTATTACAAAATTAATCAGTTTTGGCTGTTTGCCAAAACAAGTTTCAATTTATTTCTAATTAAGCGTTCTGCGTTAACAAGGGCCGACGATACAGCTGGGTAATACCTATTGGGTTAATGTACCGCGGAATCTGTATTTCATTCCATTAGTTTGTGTAGGGTACTTGTTTTCATATCAAAGCAATATAAATCTAAAAAAAATACTATTATTACTCTATTGTTATACATAGATACTACGCAGTACTAAAATCTAACTACTAATTTAAAATTTTGTTTTTGATTTGTATTTTGATAATGGTAGTGCAATGGTAGAAGTAATTCGTCAGCTCGATTGTGGAAGTAACACACCCCCTCATAAAATTGGTGTTAAGTGGTATCTTTTTGTAAGTGTATGGAACTGGAGGCTCTTATACTTTCCTTTTCTTTTATTTCCTTCTCTTTTTAACGGGATATGAGGGCAAACGAGCAAGCGTGTCGTCTGATGGAAAGCAATCAACGTCGCCCATAGACAACCGCGACACCGTAGGAATCACGGAAGTGTTGCCGTCTTTTAAGGTACGTGTAGGCTTGTTTTTTGAAGGTGCCAATGTCGTATCGGTTCGAAAAAACCGTGGAAAGAAGTTTTGAGAGAAGCGCACCGTAGTGGATCGTCACTTATCGAGATGGTGGGGATGCAATTTTTCTTCCCCACCCGTCGCTCTCTCCTTTCTCTCCCATGAAATTCTACTCGCCTTCCTATTATTCACATCATAGCCTAGTTATGCAACGCATCTGCAGTGCTCTTGGATTGTGGTTGCTTACCATCTTATAACTCCTTTGTTGGTTTCCCTATTTATTCCATTTTTTTCTTATTTTAAAGTAAAATATCACTTATTTATTGTTGTTTGTTATATTTTATTTTTTTATATTCACGCCTATCCCCCGCAGGGGTTGACAAAGACCACAGAGCTCCATCCGCTACCATTCATCGCAGCGAAACGGCTCTCCATTGGTCGCTTCTCGCCTTCGTGACAACCAGGACGTAACGGGTGGCGAACCACGTCGCTGTCATTTTCAACAAATTAGGTATATTATATTCGTCTTAGTGAATCCCACGACTCGCAAGGGAGGATGGAGATCAGCCCCAGCAGAGTCCTGCATGCTGAGGTAAGGCACCATAGTACCCGGGAGAGCCCGATCCCGGGACGGTCGGCACGCTTGCGACTAAGCTCGCCCTAAGACATGCTTACTTTGGCACGGCAGACCGTGGATTGGCGGAGAGGAAGGGAAAGGATAGAGAAAAAAAGGAAAGGGCAGGAACGGAAATGCGGATTGGGGTATAATTCTATATATATATTTATTCCGATGCGGGAATCGAACCCACGACGATTGACTCCGTGGGCGGAGGGTCCCGCCACTGAGCCAATCGGTCGGCTTTAATCGGTCGAAATTCGTGTTATATTTTAATTGATATAATAAACAGATACGTTGTATCAGAAATCAAGAACTCTGGCCACTGAGCCCAGTAGTAATTTATTTATTCGAATTATGTGTAAATTAAAAAGGAATACTTAAAGAACATTTTCTTAGTTAAAGAAAATATATTTAAATGGAATCAATCATTGTCAACTAAAATAGATAAGAATTACATTTACCAAGAAATGGACGGGATAATTTATCATCCCGGTCTTTTATAAAGCTTTGGTTATCTTAGCATGTTCAAAAATAAGCTTACCAATTTTTTACAACAGAACGGATTAATATAGTAAATTGGAAAAAAAATGTGCTGTGACAGGGTACTGTATCAAAGTAAAGTCTGTAAAAGGAATTGTCCTTACGTTATTTTTGATTTTTACAAACTTAGAATTAAACGAGTGCTGGAGTGGAGATTGCGTTTTGGGGAACTTAGTTATAGACAAATAACTAAATATAGCCCTCTGCTATAGCTGTATTTGATTAAATAAAGCGAAGATCTGCGCAGAGTGGCAGGCAGAAACTGGAATCGGGTAGCGGAGGTACGGGCAAGGGCGTACCTTGGAGGAGGCCAATATGCAGAAATGGACTGTTATAAGCTGATTGATGATAATGATGGATTGAGGAATTCACAAAATATACTACTTTGCTATAAAAAGGGTTATTTGTTTACGGGATTTGTTATACTAGATAATCTTATATTCAATCAAATATGCTCTGCATCTTTGTTACTTTTCTGTACTGTAGTCTAAATTCACATTTACTCAACGAATTAAATAATAACATTCGACCAAATTGGCTTGGGTTGCGGGTTCGAATCTCGTATCGGGATTAATATATATAGCCTATAGGTTCTGATTTATTTCCAGTTGGGTTCCCTGCCAATCCACCTAAGACAACGTACCTAATTCATCCAGAAATGAGCATGCTCCTTGCTAACAAAGGTGTGTCAAGTATCTACATAAATGAGTTGTGAAAAAAAAAAACATATAAGTAGTAAATATTAAAACTTTTAGGACTTTCATAACTTAAAATGTTTGTGAAAAATAAATAATTTCGCTTTAAAACTGACATTTAACTTTAAAACTGATATTTGACTTTAAAAACGATATTTGATTTTAGCATTCCATCGAAAAGTTCAGTGGCTGCAGATATACATTTTATGCAAGACAAAATATAAGTCTTAATTCGAAGTATATACTTTTTACACACATTCGAACACAAATACTCGCATATATTGTACTGTTCAAGTCAACATTTGATTTTCGTTTGCAATAAAACCGATACATATGACACTTTCAAACGACCGGCGTCGATTTTATCGCCTCTTTTTTATCTCGGCTGCAAGCTACTTTTGAGAGCGTTTTGTGTTGTGAAAGACTAGTAGTAGAGCTTTATAGCTAAAAAATGCTATACTTTAAAGTTAATATAAATCTAAAATTAATATTATGTACCTAATGTTAGGTGTTAATAAATCTGTCGTTTTTACTCTATTTGATTTATTAACATCAGAAAACTTAAAATTAAAAACTTATAGATTTTGCCGTCCGTGGATAATGTAACGCCGGTGGCGTCAAAATACTTCGCCAGCTTTCTGTGGACATATATGTACTAATATTAAAAGAGAAGTTTAATAAAATCAACACATAAACATCGCATAAGCAAATAATTAATACATGTCTCAGCAGATAAATATGTCTCTTACATAACCCAATATCTACTAAGTGTACTTGTTCGGGAAAACCGCAGGTGGAACCTCGATAGATAAATACGTCATGATATAAAAGAGACTTAATTTTAGTGAACGTCGTCTGGCCCTAATGGCTTTCTGTAAATTAGGAGCGTATTACCTTAAGATAGGATCTATCCTCGTGTAATTAATTGCGGCTGAAATCTCAGGTCTACAGAGTCGGAACGTGAGGTGACTTGTGGTTACTTGTAGAAGATAATTAAATACAATGTTTAGGTTGTGTTACCGTGAGACTTGGCTGGAATTAATTAGATAAAATTATTGGTAACCCCAAATTATGAATTTGAATTTCCAATAGAGTTACGAGCGAAACTCTTACACTGAATATCGGCTTTATGTCGTAACTTTTCGTATGTGTCACCACGTTCCGTACGGTGAATGCAGTAAAATTCAACTCTTTTCTTCTTTAAAGTTTTTTCTTTACAAATAATTAACTTTTTCTGGACTGTTTACGTTTTACAGGGACGCACTTTTGCTTGTTATTTGCATAGCGTATACCTGATTGCCAAAGGCTTAAGGTCAAACGTTTTACTACAATGTCTTTACATTATTTGCAACAGACTGACGGTCTGTTGTTTGTAAAAACAAATATGCATCTGTTGTACGTTTAGCACTATAAAGACTAATCTTTATACTCGTAGATTATAAAAAACATAAATTTGATTTCGACATGCTAAAAAATAACATCTTATTCTTCTGTATAATGCAAGCCACAAATAAGCTATATTTCAAAGAAAAATAACGACCAAAATAATTTAATCAACATAACAATGAACGACCCTTATCAATCGTTGTCAGATAGAGGGCGATTTAACAAAAAAATCGACGGTACTGCATTTTTTGATAGAAATTTGGGCTTCATTTTTTGTTGCTGTTATTCAGAAGTTGCTCTGGTATATTGAGCCTATAGTACTCTACGGATTAACCGGCTCATTTATGCTGTAGACAAAAATTAATACACATTGAAGCTCTTCTAATGCTATGGGCAATTTAGTTCTGCATGATACAAATGATGATTAAAAAAAATTATTTTATATTATAACCTAAAATTGTTCGATTTTTTTTATAAACAGATATTGGCGAGACCATAGGCATTACACAAGAGTTGTCGGCCTTTGGAGAAATGTGTAGGGGTTGTTTTATGAAGGTTCCAGTGTGTATGGAAGGTTCACAGGGTGGAAAGAAGGGTGGTGCGTGGAAAGAAATTTAAGAAGTTTTTAATATTATTGCGCAAATTGTCAAAATCGCTATTTCGCTCGGCAAGTGTGGGAATTTCAGTAAAACCTAATATTTGCGAGAAATGCCACAGTCCAGGAGTGAACTATTATAATTGTATTTATAATGATGATTGATGGATAGAATCGATAAAGTTTTGAGAAATGTATCAAACAATTTTACAATACGACGGAATATGTATTGATTTTGCCAACAGCGCACCCTATTTTAAGAGGCGATAAATTGATAGAAGGATATAAATATTCCGAACGCTCTTACAACAACGTAAGAAGTGAACAGCTGTGCCAGAAAGTGATCGGCATCGTGGCAGTCCTATATTTGATCTATAAAGTGCTCAGTGTTCCTTAAATTTTCACTAGTATTTTTCACCGAATAAATCTAATGCACATTTACACGTCTGTTTCACGACATACATCATCATCATCAGCCAACAGCAGTCTACTTCTGGACATAGACCTCTCCCAAGAAGCACGTACCACCAGGCCGAACTTGACTTCACGAATCTAGTTTCAACTAGTTGTCCTGCGCAGATAGTCGCTTTATTTGACGGGGGGCGTCCATCAAAATGTTTTGCCAATACACGTCCTCCATTATTGTGGTTGTCGGCACATAAGTAAACGAAAATCTGTACGCTAAACCAATTAATCAGATGGTAAGCAACAGAATCGCCTATAGGGATCTACAATACTAAGTATTGCAGATGCTTTGCCTACCTTTGGATAACGATGTGAATGAGAGTGAGGCTAATGTGAGTAATTTGGCTAAAATGCTGGTAGTATTGACTCAGTATCAATATTCTGGTTACCAGTACCAACTTCCCGGTCAAATCGGTCCATTTGTGATACCATGGCTCTGTCCCAAAAGTCCTTTAGGACACTTTTTTAAATATCTTTATTTAAATTTTTTCTTGGACTTTTTCCGCCAACTTACATCAGTGACGTGTGTTTTTATTTCATTTTCATAATCTTATTTTATTATCAATTATATTGTTTAATTGTGGTGACGTATAATACAATATAGTTCTATTAAGACTTATAAGTGAAGTGATATGAAATAAATGCATGTATCGTGACTGATTGAAAAAGTCCATTAAAGATTTTAGTAGAACAGACACCATTTTATCAAGACGTAACGTAACGTGACTAGACATTTCAAGAGATTTGAACTTATTCCATTTTACTTGACACTGGCATAATAGTTTAACTAATTGCCATCAAAGAAAAGAAGAAAATTCTTCTTTATCCAAATATAAAAGTTACAGATCGTTCATTCGTTGATTTAAATTAATGTCTTTCAATAGTGCCAAAATGGCACGGATGATTTCGCCAATGTCACGTAGAACGGAGGAAATTACAGGTCATTTGTCGTTCAACGTTTCTAGTAGTCGGTCAGTCACGTCAGTCTATTAACTTTAAAAGTTACGAGTAACTGACCGGATAAGAAACGATGAAAGAAACTCCACGAGAATCTCCTTTTTATCTCTCTTGTCATTTCTTTAGTTAAGCATAGCTTATTTATTTTCGCACATCCAAAACTATATAAGAATTTGATTTTATTGGTAAAAACCTGGCTGTATGCGTATTATTTTTGGTTTGGCCTTATTTAAATTAAATCTACATATGTGTCATACGTGCGTGAGATTTGGTTATTGTTCTAGTTAGTATCACTACATTGTCATCAAAAAACATCAGCTGTTCACTGTGTAATTTTTGTCCGCCATTTTGTTGATTAGCTTTTAAACAAGGGTGTGAGGTTGTTTAATTTGACAGCTACTTAAATAACAGATTTAGGCAAATGGTAAATTTTTGTTAAATATTGTTTAAAGCGTTTCTTAAAAGTTAACGTTTATGAATGAGGTTATTAATATATTAATAAAAAATTCTGGGTTATTTATTTGTGAAAAAAAAATCTGTAGTTATTAGCGTAAATATTATCTTCTGAATTCATATTAGGAATCTATCCCCTGAAGCGAAATAACCTATATTTTCAAACATTATCCCTTTGATTCAGATATCCCAAGGGAAATCTCGTCAATCAAACAACATACAATGTGATAAGGGTAACGAAATGAGATTTTTCTGATAAATAGTGGAATGGTATCAACCAAAAGTATGGATGTTGAATAATTTTTTAAATGGATATTTTATAGGATGTAAGCTCATACGCAAAATTGTGTCACTTGATAGAAAGTAATCAATTTGCCCATAGACATCTGCAAAACCGTAGATAATACAGAAGCATTGCTGACCTTTGAGGAATATGCTAGTAGAGACTTGTTTTTTGAAAATTTCAATATTTCATCAGTAAGAAAATTCCGCTTAAATTAATTGCGCTTAGAGAAAAAATTTGAGAAAGAAGCACCGTACTGTTCATTATAATTGTTGAAAATAAGAGTATTTTCGAAAAAAATATTTATAAATAATAAACGTAAAATTTGTGATTTTTTATTAAATTATTTGATTGGGGTCCAATTTTTCCATAATCATATCGTCATAAGCCAACGGCCCACCGTTGGAAATAGTCTTCCCTTAAGGCGCGTTATTTAACCTTAACACCATTAAGCTTAAAGTAATCGTCAGTGACACGCATCAAGTCTCTGCCAGTTAACTTGCGTAGATCGTCGATTAATCTAGCCGTGGGTCTTCTCATACTACGTTTGCTAAGACGCAGCTCTCGTTCCAGCACTTCTGTTCTATACTTCTCCTGCTCTATTCTAACGATTGTTGGTTCTTTGAAAAATGTTACTAGCCCTTGTGTCTTCTATTTACTAACTAGAAGAGCTACATCGCTTACTTCAGTTCTCTGACAGATTTTTCCTTTCGAATCATAAATGTTACATACAATCATATATTTAAATATATTTTAGAAATATTTATATTTCCTTTCACATCCCTCTCATATAAAATATATTAACAGACCTATTTGAAAGCCTATTTCAACTTTCAACGTCAAAGTATTCACAAAGTTGATGTTCTCTTTCAATTCTCCGGCGACGGACCTTTCAAAACGACCCTTGCATAAATTAGATCTTCCTTGTAAAATGAGAATTTATGTAAACATTGTATATATTTAGGCTCTCTAAAAAAATCTTAATTTTCAATACAAACAAATTAATATAAATATTCGAATAAGATATTCGAATGGCTCTTATCAGCTGACAGTGGTAGAGCTATGGCACGAATGCGCTGTTTCGATCGGGGAAGTACCTCACACTCTAAGAATATCTAATAATTGCATTTTACTATGTTACTGCGTTTCGTAGTGTCCTTAGGCCCAATTCCTTTCCGTTTTCTTATTTTCCTTCTACTTATTTCTTGCCCTAACTTTCATTACTTCCTTCGTCCTCTGCCATTCTTTATTTCTCTGCTTAAGTATATAATGCGATTGCAGTGCCTTTAAGAATGTAAATGTTCATAAGCGGCGGTGATTGATTGGTAATCTGGCGGTCCGTATGCTCGTTTGCCTATCGTGCAATTCATGTTGCCATGATTTTACAGTTATTTATATTTACATTTCTATGAGATTATGACAGGACCTGAGATTATTTAAAACCGTAAATCTTACTTAAAACCGTAATGTGCCTCTCCGACTTGCGAAGGTTGGCAGCCAATTCAGCACAACTCTCCTTCTCCTTCGCGAGATGCAGCAGTTCTGGAGTACTCGCTATTCTGTAATAAAAAAGTAAGCTACGAACTGAATTGGACTTCAAATCTTGCGCCGCAAGTGGACTTGGATAGGCCATACTCTACGAAGGAACCCTGATCACATCCCAGATAGGCGCTGGAATGGACTCCTCAAGAGAAAAGGAAGCGAGGCCGACCCAAACACACCTGGAAAAGCTCCGTAGCGGCCGAGATGAAATCCATCGGGTTGACGTGGCCTGAAATGAAGCGCGTCGCTCAAGACCGATCTCAATAGAGAAGCACTGTGGACGCCCTCTGCCCCACCTCAGGGACATAGGACCATAAGAGGAAGAACTGAATTAATGAATGTAACAACGTTAAAACACAAAGTGAGCCTGGGCAAAGGATCACTTAGCAAAGTAAAGGTCTCCGTCGCATTCCCTTAATAACACTTCATTAGCGATGTAGGGAGACAGTTAATTGGCAGACGTTCAGTATTGGAATTTGATTATACTTCGTTAGCTAACAGGATTGTTTCTCGAATGTTCTATGTATATCGATACTTACATACTCGGCTACCTAAACTACTCAAAGTGTGTTGTTGATAAACTTTGCACTTCTTTTTAAAAACATTACGCATACGGATTGATAGCGTAGTTTTTAAACACATTACGCGGACGGATTTTAATATTGCTAGAGCCACGTTGCAGACGAATACTTTGTTAAGAATGGCATAATATTTGTCTGTAGCATGAATGGGCCGGCTCGTCCGGCGAAGTACGACACTCCCGCGAAAAACCGGCGTCTAAGTGGAAGCTTAGCTAACGCACTTCGTACGGTGAGCGGTCTGAGTTCCGGAGGCCTAACACCCTCCTCCTCCCCTCCCTCTTTCCCCTCCCTCTCCCGCTACCTTAATGACACTTTTCTCAAAGGTCGGCAACACTTTCGCACCGCCTATGGCTCTGCGGATGTGTGTGGGCGGCATTGATTGCTTTCCATCAGGTAATACGCCTGCTCGTTTGCCTTCCTATCCCATAAAAAAAACAGTGTGATATTTGGCATAGTTAAAATTCATATGATGGAAAAGTGCAGAAGGATAAATTGAAAATAATAATAATGAATTCCAGTCGATTTTCGACAACTGATCAACCGCTAGTAAAAATTAAAGATAACAACATTCCTATCTTGATTACAGCGTACACTTTGGCTTAGTTTGTGCAAAAGATTAATGAGCTTTGTGCCTTTAACACGAGACAATGGATGCCGAGAGTTCATTATCCAATTTTGGAGCACACTGTTAAATGTTATAAATGAGCCAGCATTGAACTGAGCGTGAATTGTCTTCGAAAACGAATAATTAAAAGGAAATAAAACTAAAGAGTTGAAAATTAGGAAATTATACCTAGATATTTAACATGACTAAATAATAGAGTAGATTCTACGCTTAGATTGGTGATTGAGATCTAAATCATAGGTTCCCAACTTCTTATGTACAATCTTTGCAAGAAAAAATGTTACTTTACACCATAATAATCATATTAATATTTTAGAAAATAGAGGTATTTCATAACACCCACATTTGCCTCTGGACTCGCTACCCTCCCCGCCATGAAAAGCTCCAGTATCCACTAGGGGTCGCTACCACTCCCATTGGAAACCTATGAACTATATGAACTCTCACTTATCTCCTTTTTTATAATGTTGAGTTAGATATATGTTATCTACGAATAATTTGAGGTTTTCATCCTGATTTGATGTAAAAGTATTGATAACACCAACATATATTTTATGGATTGGCCATTAGATATCTTCTATTTTGGGAGTAAAGAATTTTCGGATTTTATATTTGGAAAAGTGCCAATGGAAATAAATTGTGCAGAACGCGCTACTCATCATAGCAAAGTAAAATATTTGCTTATTTCACAATTTTATATGTATGTACGCTTATAATTCTTTAAATATATATATATATATATATATATATATATATATATATATATATATATATATATATATATATATATATATATATATATATATATATATATATATATATATATATATATATATATATATATATATATATATATTTCCGATTTTTTTGGAATTATAAACAAAAAATTCAATTTGTTCATAAAACAAAAATTAACTTCTGCAAGACACTACAGTTATTAGAATTTACGTACTTATAGAAAGATAAAGCAAAAAATATTTTTTAATCAAAATAATTTATTGAATCAGTAAAATCTGATGATATATAACAGCTTAAGGAGCTGAAATTGTAATGACATACCGTAGGAGACGTTAATGAAAATTACTGCGGGCTTTTGCTCAATCATCTACGTCGTATAATCTTGACGACTTTTTTCTGTAATAAACAGGATTTTCTGCCTCACTTGCTGATAAGAAATTATGAGCCTTCTGTTATAAGTATAGGGTTTACCTTGGATAAATTTGAATTCAAAACAATTTTGGCGTATATTCGGATGAGATAGCACTTGAGTAGAAATATCACGAATAAAATTAAATGAAAATATTATTGAATAAGCGTCAAAATAAATAATTTTTTGTACAGCAAGAAGGATAGGACCATCTCATTTTGTCCCAAGAGTGTCGTGTCGTATAAAGAGACTACCGGAGCAAATCGATGACAGAAAACGTATTTGCTGTAAGTAAAAGATGACGTATTTTGGATTTATACACCATTAGAATTAGAAAACAAAACTGCGTCTCATTTGAAAAGAATTAAAAAAATATATAAAACTAATATAAAACCGCAGTTCGACGCAGTTTTTTCTCTGATTCAAATGGTGTATTAAACCAAACTATAATACGTTATTTACTATAAATATATAGCAAATACGTTTTCTGTTCGAAATATGAGATGGGCAGTAATGTCTATTTCGGTAGTATAAACCAATCTGCGATTCCCAATTTGCTTGCAATATATGGATTATGGCAACACTCCATATTTTTGAATGAAATCAATAAATTATTGCGGCTATATTAATTATATAATAATCAATATTATTTCAATCAGTTGTGAGCCCTTGTAGTAATTTCATTATAACGGTTATTCATGGTATTCTCGTCAATTGTTTTAAAATTTGAATGGAATTCTAACAATTATTTGCATGAAGGTTGTTGGTGAGCCAACGACCGCTGCAGTGGATGAGTGCTGGAGTGGAGATCGCGTTTTGGCAAACGTAGTGTGGGACGTCTCCCGGCCAGTTGGTGTGACGTTCTACTCAGGGCGGCTGTCAGAAAATGGACGTGTGAAGCAAAAAACTGGAGTGTTTTGGGAAAGGCCTGTCTATGTCAAACGATAAACCGAGGTTGCTTACGATCATAATTATGATGATGATAGCTTTACATAGAAAATCTTTTAGATTTTTTTAATGCAGGAAGAATTAGGTGATTTCTGTTTAGGGATTATAACTAAAATATCTAGTTTATTTGTATTTGTAGTTCAGAAGTGCCGTATTAGTTCAGAAGTGCCGTATTATATTTAAAAGACGTCACGTATCTAAAAATGCGCAAGTCTAAAATACAGCTTGTAGCTCCAAATGCCAACTAATCCGAATTGTAAGTTCTTGCGAAACTCGGAGAGTTTTACGAATAATGAAACAAACTTCGGTATAGGTTAGGAATAAATTAGCGAGGTTGACAAATTGTTTTACATGAGATAATTGAAGGATAATGGGATTCTAAACATTTTTCAAATTCGTTAAGATATTGTCATCACAATTTCAAATATGATGATGACGGAACTAGTTGTCTTTCGTAATATGACTTATAGCTTAGTTTAAACGTTTCATACTACGATTTTGGACCCTATTAACTTAGTGGCGAAATGAATGCTTTCAGAGCATTAGTCGCGGGTTAGATATCCGGATCGGGAAAAATATACGTATTGCGTATTTGGTTAAGCGTAGTGGTTAATTTCTCTTGAAAGACAAAATTTCGTGCTCGGCAGTGGGAAAGATGAAAAAAAAAAATTATTTTACGTCACTTACAAAATGTTTTAAGTTTTAGCCACTGTATAACCGTATTTATTTATTTTTAAACAAAGTTTAATTTATTATACTATGTAGACAAGCTTTGTTGAGATTAGTTGACGTCAATGTTTGTTAAGTTTTATCAACAGTGCTTTGTAAAGTTTGGCTTAAGTTCTGACCTTATGAAGTTACTTAATCAACATCGGATGGAAGTTTCGTGTATGACTTGAGGTATAACTTTCAACAACAGTTTATTTAAACTTATATCTTTGTGATATTAGAGTACGTTGTTATATTATACCTCATTAAATAATATTTGTGTCTTAACAAAGACAGAACATAATATATAAGTCATCTATCGGAAATAAAAGAAACAAAAGAAAAAAGTTTACGTGAACATCATATTTGCCCAATGATATATTTTTATATTCAACATTTCGAAATGTTTATTTGGCAACAAAGGATTTATATAAAATAACAAATATTTCATTCAGCATAAAGAATGTATAATTTTAATGGCACATTGGAATATGGTCTTCAGAAAATGATGCATTTGAAGTTATTACATATTAGAAAAACTTGAAATACTGCATTAGTAATTCAGAGCAATACAAATATTAAATTACAAATTCGCTACGTTGCTATTTTCAAAGACCGCTCAGGCAGTGAGTTTGAGTCTATAGGAACTCGTAACCTTTACTGTAGTGCGTATTGGACCCGATTAATGTCCTAGAAAACTGTTTTAAATAGAAATGAATAGTAATATTTCATAAAAATAAATTAATAATATTATTTCATAAATGGGAATGAATAGTAATATTTCATAAAAAGAAATGAATAATGGACAATTATTCATATTGGAATGTGGCCTATGTCCAGATATATTGGTATTTATTTTTTGTCATTTACTATCACTAGTGATAGAGCCACGCTGCAGACGAATACTTTGTCAAGAATGGCATATTATTTGTCTGTAGCATGAATGGGCCGGCTCGCCCGGGCAGTACCACTCTCCCGCAGAAAACCGGCGTCTGAGTGGTAGGTTAGCTACCGCGCTTCGTACGGTGAGCGGTCTGAGTTCCGGAGGCCCAACACCCTCCCCTTCCCACGCCCCCCCCCCGATTCCCACTACCACTCCCATAATTTCACTTTCCTTTAAGGTCGGCAACGCTTCCGCACTGCCTATGGCATTGCGGATGTCTACGGGCGGGGTTGGTTGCTTTCCATCAGGTGACACGCCTGTTCGTTTACCTTCCTATGGCATAAAAAAAATATTATAGATTTTTTATGGATCGGGTCATCTGATTAAAAGCAATCATGGCTGGCATGGATATACGCTTTACCTTGAGAGCATTGCCCACCTTAGGGTAAATGTTGGGAATAATGGGGAGGGAAGAAGGAAATAAAAGAAAATAAACGAATTAGGCCTCGGGATATTTAAGTTCATGGTACGAAACGCGGTAATAAATTAAAATGCAACCAATTAACATAAACGTGGGAACACAAACAAGCGTGTTTGTTTTTGCCTTTTTTATGGATGGATGGAAACGAGCAGGCGTATTACGTGATGGAAAGCAATCAGTGCCCTTTATGGAAATCATTGCCTGCTCTGTTTTATAAAAAAATAACCGATATTCTGTAAGGGTAGATAGTACTTCCCATAGTTGGGCCAGCCTATTTGTACTACCATGGATCTATCAGTATTATGATGATAATGACAGATTAAAAATAAATTAATGATGATAATGACGGGTTTAAAGTATATTGAAAATGATAATGACGGATTAAAAATATATTGATGATGATTATGACGAGTTAAAAAATATAAACGTTCAGAAACATTTTTTACACCGAACACGGATTTAAACGTAAGCTGATATAATTCGGATCGAACACGTTACGTAAGTGTCAGTAACAATTTCGTTATTCCGGATATGACACGGCGGCTCTGTAGCATCAATATTTATTAGAAACAAGGGACAAGCAGGTTCGCTTAATACAACTGAAACGTGACAGGAATAACAATGAATAATCTATTATTGTATATGTAATGGATGGATGGTCAACATATGTTTTACTAGTGCGTACGAGATTTTACGGTTGAACTTTTGCTTCAAATATAAAAAGAAAATATTACAATATTTTACAGAAAAGGTTTTTAAAATTAACCCTACAATAATATAAAAAAGGCTGAAAATAACTGATTTCAATTTTGTAAAAAATTGCCAAGAAATAATAAAATTAAAATTTAAACTATCATCATTAATCAATTTTTATTTATTTTTATAAGAATTATTTTATCTAATTCAAATAATGTAATAAGGTTCTGTAAATAAATAACTGGTATTAATGAATAAAATCATCATCATCACTGTCAGCCTACGGTAGTCCACTTTTCGACATAGGCCTTTCCTAAGTTGCTACTTTATTCGATCTACACGCATCCAGTCTCCGTCAGCCGCTCAGCACAGATCGTTGCTCTATCAGGTGGAGAGCGTCCCACACTATGTTTTCCACGCGATCACCACTCCATCAGTAATCAAAATATAAATAAATGAAAGGAATTGAAATAAAGTTAAACAAATAAGAATTATTTGCAAAAAATATATAGATTGAAAAGTTGTGGTGTAAAAAAAATAATTTTTATATTATATAATTGATAAAAATTTAAGATGTAAAAATACTCGCCCAGTATATGTACATTTTATCATCATTTGTATAACTTTACGTTAGTAACAGTTGACGATATTTGGTTATCACAAAGGGAGTTTAAATTTTCCTGTTCGGAGATGACCGGAACAAAATCAGATAGAATAAAGTCTTGTCGCGTTTACTTGAAGCTCATATTTGACCTTCTCCTAGCATGGGAGATCTTCTGGAAGAACGAATATTAATATACAACTGAAAGCGGTAGCTCCACCACTGAGGAAATTAGGTTGTGTTTATGTTAATTTTAATAAATTTTAATTGCCGTAATGCGAAAAGGCCCCCGACAAGGAATGAATTCAGCCATATCTAGACATGACGTAAAGTCCCCTGAAGATATCTGAACATGCCGTTTTTATAAATAACAGTCAATATACTGTAATAATCGTTGCCCTTTCAAGAGTCGGCTCGTATAATGGCGTTTATCTCTAGGGTATATTCCTTCAGACGCGACAGGGCGCAGAGGGGGCGGAGTCGTCCTTGTAGATAGGTAGGTACTAATCTGTAATTTTTTTTGGAGGTAATCTACGTGTGTCTGATTAAATATTACACTCATACAGTGCAGAGGGGTAGTGATACTTGAGGCTGCCAGCTTAGGTCATATATTGTTCAAAAGAAGCTTGTTGGGAAAGACGAAATCGCCGTCATTTGATTAAATCTACAATGTCAGATCAGAAATCTTATACTGGTCTCTAGTACATCAGATCAATCAAGACATCATCAGACAAGGAAAGGAAATGAAACAATATATGTATGTTAGATCACCGCCTCTCACGACGAGAAGAGCTAAAATGCTCCAATAGAGTAATAATATGCCAAAATATGTATAAATATGGTGTTAAATTGTAATAAATAAAGAATTTTTGGTGGTAATTCAAAAGGGAAGATGTTATGTATGTTATCTGTGTGTGTATTATAGGTGATGGGTATTTGACAATAAATTGGTACTTTTAACGTCCTTTCGTGTTAATTCCCTTAAACATTATTATATAATATAAAACATTGGCGCGTTTAAAAGTCTTATTACATCTTCATGTTGAAATATTCGATTGATTTAAATTTAAACTGGATCCGTGGTATCAAGGATTACGGTGCCAAACTTCTTGTCTCATCTAACTTCAGTAATTGGTTTTTCACTTTCTCTGTAATACTGTTTTTCGTTGCAAGCTCCCCTCATCACGATAAGCTAAGAAGGTTTCTATTCAGTTTTAAGATTTTATTGTCTTTTCATAATGTTATTATACTTCAGCGATTAAAATAATAATTATTGAAAATTCTTATTTATTTTAAAATATTAGTTTTTGACACCATAAACGTCAATTATAGATTATCATTGATTAGAAATTTCAAAGAAAACTTAAGTTTATTTTAATGTAGCGCATCTATTCATTTGAGGAGTTAGTTTCATTCTTAAAATACGATAATGGCAGCGATGATTAAGTGATGAAATATTCGTTTAAAGGCTGATATTTTTGTATTTTAAATTTTCACGCCTATCCCCCGCAGGGGTGAGCAGAGACCCCAGAGCTCTATCCGCTACCAAACTTGTTTCGGTGTAAATAAATTGGTTATTATTATAAAAATTTTATGAAAATCCAAAAATTTGTAAATTTTACTCACTGATTCTAAATACAATTAGTTTAAGTAGTTATTTTTGTTGTAGATAAGATTTTTTAGGTAGTTATTAATACAGCCCTAACAATAACGATAATTACTAAGTCTTTGTATGTAAGATATTTAAAAAAAATTTGGATATTACTTCTCTCAACTTCTGTAATCACCACGCTTGGCGGGCGGATTGGAGATTAGCTTTTATTACTCAGGTAGATGGAATTTGCTTTATTAGTAGAATTCTTCAGCAGTATTCGAAAATTGATCTTTAGTTTGTACGGTACCTAAGTAATCTCTTAGAGAACTGTTTTTACAATAATGTATAAACGTGCAAAAAATAAATATGTTAATGTATTTGCTGTGATTTGTAAATAATTCATTGGATTCATTTTTCGATGGTTTCACACGTAATTATGGCAAACATAGATTAAATACCAAATATAAATTAGATATCAATTGTATATAGTAGGACTTTTTGGCTTCTTGCGCAGAGAGATACTACAGATTCCTTAAAGCAGTTACCTAGCATATTTGATTTAACAATCGAATATATTAGCTGATTGCGTTACATTTTCTCAGCTTCTTACAGTTTATGAATTGTGAAGTGTCATGAATACGTAAGCGTCGATGTGATTTTATTGTTTGCCACCTGTGACCGATCTTGTTCCTGCGCCGTGACATCGTAAAATCGAGATTGTACTTTAAATTTTTGTTTCTCTTAAAATCTTCTTCTGTCGTACACTCCTGGTGGAGTGGTCCAGATCGTTTTTTTTATGGCATGTAGGGCAAACCGCAGCGCCATAGGCAGTGCGGAAGCGTTGCCCACCGTTAAGGAAAATGACATTATGGGAGTGGGAGGGGGAGGGTGTTGGGCCTTTGGAACTCAGACCGCTCACCGTACAAAGCGCGGTAGCTAACCTACCACTCAGACGCCGTTTTCTGCGGGAGTGTGGTACTTCCCCGGGCGAGCCGACCCATTCATGCTACAGACAAATGATATGCCATTCTTGACAAAGTATTCGTCTGCAGCGTGGCTCTACCACTTGAAAATCGTCTAATAAGGTCGTGAATCGTCTAATTAGGTGCTAGCGGCTTTAGCGAGGCTTCTCCATCTCTTTCTGTCTTGTGGCTGCGAGAATGGTGTTCTTCTACTACTAACCGTTCTAGTAAGCTTTCGTTGCAGATGATATGCCCTAATATGTTGAGTATTCATACGTGCACAATCGTAGTCTTTATTTTCGTTAAAATATGACGTCCTCGGCTCGCTTCGATGGGCCCCAGTGGAATAAATAAATATACATATGTACATATATATATATATATATATATATATATATATATATATATATATATATATATATATATATATATATATATATATATATTGCCTAGAAGTATTTATTTCTATCTCTATCAGTGCGCTATTAACTTGGACAAGCGTAGTGGGTAAGAGTCCATCCCTCCAGAAGTGGGAAGGCCTGTACCTAGCAATAGGACATATATGGCTGTGAAAATAATGTAAAAAGTGGCTGTATTTTCTCAATAAGAAAAAAGTCTAAAGTTTTTGTAATAATAATAATAATTCTTTATGTGCATATTGTGAGGTGTAACAAGATGAAAAAAGACGTTTAAAAACTCCACACATTGCCACTTATGACGTACAAATTTTAATAATTATTACATAGATAGATATCTAAATACATAAGTCACTAATGGTTACAAAGAATTAAATTATTAATAAACTGTTACATTGTCATTAAAATTAAAATTGATTTATCTATTACATACATTCAATCCAAATTTTAAAGCAAAAACCTTCTTAATATTATTAATTTATATTTATATTTGGCTAATAAGCCATTCATGTAGTCTTTTTCTAAATAATCTTGTGTTCAATTGTTTTAATTCATGAGGTATATTGCTGTAAAAGTATAAGTAGTAACCTTTATACATGTAAAAAAAACAAATTTGGTTTAAAATAAAATAAATGAATTTCATTTGAGTTTGAACTTGTCTGTAGATGGAATTGATCTATACATACTCCTATACATAGGAGGACACATATTTCCCGACCGCGCACTATGACTGCGGGCAGGGAAAGGGTTACTCCGATCCGGTTAATTAAGATCCGTCGCTTAGGTTGGGATACAACACGAGCGAGTGCAATGCTTACCCTTATGCATATGTATAGCGACCCTGGTGTTACGGGTGGCAGTAATAAAGAATTACCAGGTAAGGAGGTTGGAAGGGCTGGTTCGTTTACCTATGATTAAAAAAAAGTTTTAGCACATTCAGCAAGTGCAAATATTATAGATGAAATGACAAACAGATGTGTCAAAAATATTTATTCTTTATGTACATTTTTGGTACAAAGGCGGACTTAATGCCGGAAGGCATTCTCTGCCAGTCCACCTTTGCGTTACGGAAAAGATAAAAGTAGGCACAAAGATTTATATGTAAATAAATACTTAATTACATAAACATATATGCATTTAAGTATTTTTATATGTACGTATATATGTGTAAGTATGTATATACATACATACAATATGACGTTTTTAAAAATAAAAATAATATACAATAAAAAAAACTTTTGAAAAAAAAAAATAACGCACAAATATCAAAAAGGATTCTTTGTATAATAGCTTGCAAAAAACGATTTTCTTTAAATAATCAATAAACTTCCTAACTAAATTCAAAAAATGTAGCCTTCATTACAGGGATGTACTATAAGTGTTTAATATACTTTTTTTATTAAGTTGTATATTTCTGTAAGCCTCCTCATATATATTGTTATATATTTATATATAATCTATATATATATATATATATATATATATATATATATATATATATATATATATATATATATATACATATATATATATATAAATTTGTTTTTCTATAGTTACCTAGCTGTAACACTTTCATTTTTTTCTCCTTTTTGCCTGACGGTTGACTGGTAGAAAATGACTTAGCATTAAATCATCTTTATTTAGTTTTTGTGCATTAAAGCTTAAATAAATAAATAAAATAAAAAACATAGGTCACGTGTATGTACACATGCTAATACGTTCTTTTAATGCATCAAACTGCGTTTAGAATTTAAAATTGTTCGGTGTGTACTAAATTAGTCAACTTATATAAACACACACGAGAATATCCTCACTCACAGAGAATATACTCTCTGTGAGTGAGGACATTCTTGTAACGTTGGAAACTTCGCGAAATTGTTTCGCATTTAAATTACCTTTAATCTCCTGTGGGGCTTTTAATACCTGTATACATTTGAAAGAATTTTATCATGTTCTTTTGAAACGTTACTTTTATCTAAACTTAATATAAATTTGAATATTTAATCATTTTTATCGTAAAACAATATTGTTAGCTGCAATCCAATATATAAATTGGACTTAGGATCCAAGAGCAATAGTTCAATTTTACCATTGGACTATTGAACTGAACTATATTTTACTAATATAAGCATTATTAGCTTAGTGAGAATGGGTAAAAAATTCTAATAATATAAAAAATTGGCAGTTTTCTTTTTAAAAAAGTTAAAACTTGAGAAACAATGTCGACTTTAGTCCCGCTATTCTAAAAGTATGTTAAACATTGAAAATTGTTCTTGGTTACATCATTTTTGTCATTAATAGGCTGCGGTAGTCAACTGCTGGAGATAGATCTCTTTAAAGACCCACCCTAGTCTTCAGCTTCTAGCCAAGCACAGACCTTAAGTCTGTTTGGTTGCATCCATTTTCTTTTTGCCAAGACGCATTCTTCAATTTAGTATTCATCTATAGTAGTTGTTGATTCGCCGTCAAATACCACCAATCCACATAAATAACATTAATTTAAAATATAGTTTCTTCTGTGGTATCTGTAATAATGGGGACGTCTATACAACCCGGGGGACCTGTAACAAGTAAAATAGGCTTTTATAAAATACACTTTTATTTAATAATAAGTCTATTAGCTCCTGCAATGCCTATGGCACTGTCGATGTCTATAGGCGGCGTTGATTTCTTTCCATCAGACGACACGCTTGCTCGTTTGCATTGTTTTGCTTTGCGTTTACTTTTTATTCCATAAAAAATATATTTTTACTATTTCAACTAATAATAATACAGAGATATTCAATGAAACTTTTTAAATGGCTGAAAGTAATCCTCGTAAATGCTTGAAAGAAGGGTTAAAATGCTACGCGGTTACGTTAAGGCAACTCTGGGACGACTTGAGGGATTTTAGAGATAACATTTGTTTTTGTTGCTTATTTGAATATAACATGAAAGTAAACCGACCTATTCAAAAAATGCACGAAGGACCTTTTAAGAAACACCAAGCGAAAGCAAAATACCCATCCATATATTATATGTTTATACTTTGAGTTTTGAATTGTTTGTTGCATATAAAAATATTAGTTGTTATCTGATACGCGGCTTTTCGTGACGATGTTAATAGTGTCTCAAATTTTTATAAAAAATCCTACGCAGATTTAGGAGAGTTGAATTTGCTATAGAAAAAGTTATTATTGAATATATTTTATAACACTACAAACTTAGTTTATGTTTTTGGTATTTAATTCATTAATTAATCGATATGAACCTAGTTTTAAAAGTACTTAAAGTAACTTTGCACAAATTCCGTTATGAAGTATAACGGAACAAAGAACTAGTAATAAAGATTGTTTTAATATATTTTTCACTCAATTTGACGACCAATTGGCTCAGTGGTGGGGATGCCGCCTATGGAATCAATGGTCGCGGATTTGGTCTTCAGATATATATTCCGAGTCTGGTTACCCAGCCAATCCGCATTGGACAAGCGTGGTGTGTTAATATCCGTTCTTCCAGAAATGGGGAATTCCGTGGTAAGCAGTCGATTTATACATATATAGCCTATAAAACAATTGAAAATAATAAAAACACACAAATTGCACCTATTACGAAAACGCAAGCAAAAAAGTTACGTATGAAAAACATCTGCTATATGATAATGCCTAACTTTTTAAAATTAATTTTAAATAATATTTGTGTGGCAAAAATAAATTCTTATTTCACAGTACGAAATGTAAAATAAGTATAATTTGAGTGCTGTTTGTGCTTTTCTGTAATATTATTTTAATAAAAAATTTTTTTACAAGCTGCTATAATTGTATCTTATAAAATGAAAGAAAGTATTTCTATAATAGATCCCTTACTACTGGTTCATAATGCTCTGTACCAATTTGTGATCAGACCAGGCGCCGTCGTTAAAATAAATGATCATGTCTGCAGTTTCTCTACGATATCAGACGTCAAATGGCTTATTAAGTTTGATTATGATAATAAAAGGTCTTAAATACTGGTCATCTCTTCTATTTAAGTATAGCTTATTTAAGTGTGGTAAAAGATAATTAAATAACACGCTTGCTGTTTATTTTTCCTGTAATAAGTATTTTCAGATGCTTATAGTGCTTTTTCGATTTATATTTGGTTATTAATTTAAATGCACAAAGACAGAAGGATTTATTAAATAGGGATGATTCAGAAGTACGTTGTTAGAACCGTCCTTCATCCAATGCAACAACTTTTTAGTACATATGTATGATGTAAAAAATCTCTAATGCAATGTTTTCGAGACACGATAAATATAAAAATATATATCCGACATGAAAATAAATTTTTAAGCATACAACAAATTTTAGTTTCGACCGATATGATCGTAGAACCCAGAATACTTCACAATTGACTTGATTTAACTACTGAGGTGGTACTTAATGTCATTATCGTATATGGAAAGGTTATTGTTGTGACAAACAATCATAAAAATAAATATCAAATTAAATTTTTCAACCGCGGTGCAAAATTAGATGTTCCATTATAGCTCATAATTTTTTAACTTTTGTGGTACCAACGTAATAGGAATAAATGATAAGAACTGAGAGCGAAAATTCTTATTATTTCTTGAAAATTAAGAAATTAAAAATGTAAGGAAGTCTGTCAAATTTCTTACATGTACCAAAATCTTTTAAACCTTATTTTGTGCTTTTATTTTAACAAATCAATTGGTATATTTTTTTTTCTATAAAGTTGTTAGAGTCTTAAATATAACCCGCGATCGAAGCAATCTATTTTAGGACTGGCACTGCTCATTTATCTTCCATTTAGAGCTGTCTTCACAATCGTCGCTGCAGAATTAGAAATACGTTTAGGCTTACGAAAAATCATTCATTAAATGGTTGAAAGAAATAAAATGGTTAAATCTAAAATAGATAAGAATAGAAATAGAAAATATTTTTGGTAAAAGTAAACTTATATTCTTTACTTATATAACAAAACTACTAAGAGAGATGCTATGGATTATGAAATTACCTAAAATGTTTGAATGTTTACATAAAAAAATGATAGGCAAACGAGAAAACTTACCTGAATATAAGTAACCACTGCTGGCCATGAACATCTGCAATACAACGGGCACTATAGATATATCGTCTACCTTAGGGCAAGGATGTGTAGAGTGGGAAGGGGAGTAGGAAGTAATGATAGAGGAAGAAGGAAGTAATGGGATAGGAAGGAGGAAATAATGGAATAGGAAGGATGTAATAAAGGAAGGTAAAAGGAATTGAGCCTCCTGATTCCTGCATTCATCGTACAAAATGTGATAACACAGTAAACTAGCACCACTGAACACCAATATACTTTGTAGGTGTGGAATTTCTCCAGTGGAGTCGACCTTTTCACGCCACTATTAAGAATACTAATTTTATACAAATACATACTTTGTATGACTAAAAAAGCAAAATATGTATCAATCAATTCTTAGAAAATGGGTCTTATCTCATTATAGATCTCTTTTATCCCAAACTTATAAATTAAATCAATCTAAAAGGTATTTTGTGAATGGATTTCACATTCATCAAAAGTAACAAACATTGAAATAGTTTTACTTATTCGATCTAATGAAAACCTAGTTCTGAAACTGAACATATAACTTTAATTAAATAACTGAGTTTACCGTTCAGATATAGCCATTTTAGTTTCGGTTGGCTATTTCAATCTAATCTTGAATACTCCCAAGTCCCAAGATGATTGATGTTCAATGCTTTGAAATAATATTCTGTCATTCAAAAAGGAAATACTTAATCGAGATGTTTACAGCGAGATGTTTACTGTTTTCAGTAATTAATTAACTTTATCCTTCTACTTTTTCTTCTTTGGTGACATTTAGTTGTAACCGTAACTGTTAAATATTTTGATATATAAATTCAGCGTTTTTACTATAAGACGTATAGTCCGCGGGCTGCGAGCGTGCCGGCCCAGTATTTAATAAAGCTGTTAAAACTAGTATTTAAACCCAGTAACATCTTCGAATCAAATACTATAAAATATTGACCTTTCTACGAAAATTTGTGCGGACTTTTGCAGTCAAGTTAAAAAGACACGTTAAACGAATTATTTTACAATCATCTATCTATACTATCAAACTATATAGAGTAAATGAGCCACCAGATTTAAATAATATAAACTGTGATTACAAGAACGAAATACAAATTCAACGTTACTGATGTTACTT
>JASFAT010003639.1:0-14897 GCA_031353405.1 Baronia brevicornis
ATAAAAGTTCCTTGAAAAAAAAAGACTAAATAAAATATCAATTCTTAAATTTCTACCTATATGAATACAGATTTTTGTTTTCTAGTATCTTTAAAAGTTCATTTTCGTATTCTCTTTATGTATATGAAAGATATTAGTTTAGTAATGCACGAATCGGAAATTGAGATTTGTGGAGTGACTGTAAAATTTGTAGTTGAATTTCTATTCTTACTTCATGTTCACTTTGCGTATCAGAGATACGTTTCTTCTTCGTCGCTAAGTTGTAATACTTAAAGTAACTTATTATAGATGTGTCAAAATAGTTTTTTGATTGATACCGGATGAATTTTATATTAACCAATTGATATAAGTCCTAATAAATAAAACCTAATAAAATATCAATAATAATCTCTTGAATAGGCCTCAAATAAAAATATATATGTCTTCTATTATCTCTGAAAGTTCATGTTCGTATCACATCTTTATGAAACATATCTTGTTTAGTAGTGACGCACGAATCGAAAATCGAGATTTGTCCAGTGTCCACAACAAGTCATAACTCGTATGCTAGACTTGTCTCGGCTACTTCGCCACTTACGCAATCGAGCCGTCGTTATAGTTAGTACTCATGTTTCTTACGTGTCATAGACGGTGATTGATGGAATCCCGATTTGAAAATCGCCATCCAAAGGTTGTTACTTTATACCGCATGTTGATAATTTCCATACGTAAACGGGCGCGTCATCTCTCTATACCACGATTAGGACTAGATCGATACAGATTATGGTAACGAGCTGGTTATGCGGTTGTCAAACCTCCTGTTCTCCTCTTGATTCGAATCCTCTCAAATTGATAGGGGATGTTGTAGATTAGTCATTTCAACTAATACCTTCAACCCTTACTTTACGTCGCGCGATGTCATGTGTCACGCAACTCACCACAGTGAAAAGTTTAATTCCCACCGTCTGGATGTACGTACGATGCGTTTTTCCCGAATCTTCTTTCCACGTAGTTTTACATGGTATTCTATGGAACCGGCTACCTTCAGCGCTGTTTCCGTATCAATACGACATTGGAACCTTCGAAGAACAAGCTTACACTTTTCTTAATGGCCGCCAACACTTCTGCAATGCCTATAGCGATGCAGACGTATATGGGCGGCGTTGATTGCTTTCCATCAGGCGACACGACTGCTCGTTTGCCTTTCTATTTCATAAAAAACCAAGTACAATGATAAACGTTGTCGATCAGCGGTCGTCGTAGTCGCAGTAGATTTTCTTTTCGAAGCCGGAAATTAACATGCAATTCGTTATGCATGAGATCATTCATACGCTTCTAGTTTTCGTATAGAGCCAGCTTCCTTTGGGCTTAAAGGAAATAACCATATAAACTGTATTGCTATCCTTTTTCCACATTGTGAATGTGAATGGAAGGGTCGATAGAGGAAGACCACGCAAAACATACCTTGACCAAATTGTTGAACTTTTTAAGAAAGGCCAGGTCAAGAGTACCCTTAACCGGTGGGCTTGCATGAGGAGAATAATGAGTGGGGAGGAAGCAAGGGAAGTATGCCGAGATCGTAGCAGATGAAGATCTGTGGTCTCTGCCTACCCCTGCGGGAGACAGGCGTGACGATATGTATACAATCCTTTTTATTATAAGTATGTAAAACCATGTTAATTATGTCAAAATTAATTATAATCTAAACTTTACTTAACTACTGAATCTTTTAAAAATACACTCCTTATTTTCATCTTAAAAATATTACCTATTTGAAAAACGGTCTATATCGTTTTTTAAATAGGTAACTTTTTTTAAGATGGAAACAAGGAATGTATTTTTAAACGATTCAGTAGTTTCGAATGATTTGAAATTATTCATTTAGAAAATATTTCTAAATGAATTGAATGAATGAATTAAATGAATCTTCTTTTTCGATCCCTAATAGATTAGTCCACTGCCATTTTAAATAAAGTTAACATATTACATTTGTTTGCATTTCGGCGCAGTTTTTAAAAAAATTACGGGGGTGTAAAGCTTTCGCCCGACTTTAAGCTACGTGTAGGCTGTTTTAGCAATCGATAGTACGACGCACGCGTACATTTTACCCCAACCCTTGTGTTCTTGTCTTGTTGGTTCCTGCGGCATAGGAGACATTGCAGAATACGTAGCCCAATAAATGATACCAATTTGCAATCAAGCACATCAACTGCAAGCTGACGTCGATTCCCAGCAGTACACTTTTTCCTTTCGCTCTTCTTTACTACTATTTCACTACTCCACTAGCCCAGAATACCCTGAATTAGATCTTGGCTTCCGAAACGCGTCTTCCATATTTCTGTGTCCTGTGCTATTTCTTGCCAAGTGCCGACTTGAAGTTCACGCAAGTCAGCATATACACCCGATCTCTCGAGCGATATCTGGGTCTTTTAATTGGCCTTCGACCGACTTGACTTCGAATCGACACAAATGTGTTCTCATTACACTCCTTCATCACATCACATCACAATCACGATCCTCCCCTATTCACAAGGTGACGACCAAGCCGACGTAATTGACGTGCCTGCACATCGCCCGTAATTTTTCGTTGGTTCAGCGGGTCTTCTATTTCGCCTTTTTGGGATTCTCCATGATCGTTCTTCTTTGAAATGTATATCATTGAATTTATGCTTGCATATGAAAAGGCAGTAGAAATAACTAGTAAACTATTATATTTCTTAGTTCATGAATTTTGAACGTAATGCTTCATGTATAAATTTATCATTTGGCACTGTTTTTAATTATGCAGCCACCTTTCGGATATTTAAAATTTCACTTTTATCACGTTTGAGAATGATGAAGAACACAAGAGACAATAAAGAAATTTAAAATTTCGTTCCATCACGTATTAATAATTAGTGCAGCACCATGAACAACCTTTAACAGTTCACAGCAGGACATGGACCTCTCCAAAGAGGCACCAGCTACCCCGATTTTTGGCTGCATGTCAATTTTCTGTCATCCGGCCTGCGCAGATTACCACTGCACTTTGTCCGTGGGACTTCCCACAATACATTTTACGGTGCTTAAAAATCGATGCCTACATGTTTGTGTATATTTGTAATTTATTTAAATGAATTAAAATATCTATGGGTCCTGATTACTTACCATCGGACGATATATTCACTCGTTTGCCTTCCTATTTTTTGTGTATAATTTCTTGTTGTATTGTTATATTCACAGTCCATATGTGTTCCACTGTTGGGCACGGGCCTCTCCATTTCTGGAGAAATTAGTTAACCCCCCACCCCAGACTCGGAATAAATATTTGTAATCCATACATATATTTATTCCGATGCGGGATCGAACCCGCGACCATTGACTCCGTGGGCAGGGGGCCCGCCACTGAGCCAATCGTCGGTCGTTTTTGTGCATATATTTGTCAATTATTTAAATAAATTAAAATGTTTATGCGCGGTCTTGATGAAATCGCTCGTTTGCCTTCCTATCTCATAGAAATAAATATTTTTCTATACATTGTAGACCAAGTAATATATCCTTTACGTTAGTTTTCCGGGACAATAAACTCTACCGTGTTATTTGCTAGTTATACCACTTAAAGTGCACATCACGCGCGAGACAATGCGAAATTTCGCCCGTCTTTATGGAGGTGTCAGTTTTTTGATGGTAGAATAGTTCACACGTGCGTCTGACGACTGCTCTAGGCGTTAATTGCGGTCGGTGATACTTTGGAGTTAGTGAGGTGCTTTTGCTTTGGGTTCAGCTTGGTTTTTTTACAATGGAATATACATGGAGTGGTGGTGTGTGTTTGGTATTGCTTTGGTGGTGGTTGGCAAGTGGAGAACTACGGACGGCCCTTTTTTCTTCGGTAAGATTTAGTCGGGGAACTAAATCCATATCTTCCAGTAAAAAACACACACATTATTGTTTTCCTATTTTTGTTTGACAACCAATTAGCTCATTGACGGGGCCCTCCGCCTGCGGAGTCAGTGGTGGCGAGTTCGATCCCCGCATCGGAATAAGTATATGTATGGATTACAAATATTTATTCCGAGTCTGGTAACCCCGCCAATCCGCTCTGGAAAAAACGTGGGGGGTTAACTAATCTTCCGTTCTTCCAGAAATGGAGAGGCCCGTGCTCAGCAGTGGGACATATATGGGCTGTTAAAAAAAATTGTTTGCTTGTCGCGGATCTTGGCTAAGTAAAAATTCTGACTGTCCACATAGTAATAGATTTCCGCAGGGTAACGCCATTTCCATTAATCATCCGAAACCGTATAATTTTACGTAGATCAAACATATTTTAAAATCCCCCGGGCAAAGTAGAACTGTCATCTACCAGACAGTTCTTCTGCCAGCCGGCACGAGCTGTCCTGTGGTAGAGTTAGGTTTTCAAACATATAATAAAAAAATACAAAGGATATTTTTTTATGGGATAGGAGGGCAAACGAGCAAGCGTGTGGCCTGGTGGAAAGCAATCAACTCCGCCCAAGGACAACCGCGACACCGCAGGAGTCACGGAAGCGTTGCCGGCCTTTTAGTTATGTGTAGGCTTGTGTTTTGAAGGTGCCAATGTCGTATCGGACGATACCGTCGAAGATAGCTGGTTCCACAGAGTGATGGTGCATAGGAAGAAGTTTCTAGAGAAGCGCACCAATATAAATAAAATTAAAAAAGCGCAAAAAATATAAATAAAATTCAATATTTTTTTACGAAGGGGTGAATTGCAGGTTTTATTATTTTTAAATAATTACGTCTAAACTATGACCGCTACGTCGGGCACACTCTTGGAATATAGCTACGGTATTCCGCACCCCTCGTTGAAGCAATGACGTCGGGATGCCGTTAACCTCGCGGACAATATTTCCTTTTAGTGCTGAGATGATCATCGGGTATGTTTCATAGACTGCTTTTGAGCCACCCCCACAGAAAAACGTCTATAGGGGCGGCCTGAGTCGCCAGGGGATATCGCTGGAACGGCTCATCAATTTGTTGGGGTGACAAGTCGCAAAGAAGCTCCATGGTCTTTCTAACAGTGTGACGCGTAGCGCCATGTGCGTGAAGTGAAGGCCCTCAATGTCGGCAGAAAATAATCACTAAGCATGCGTTTACTAATTTTTAGACCTATAACCTAATTATGTTCACCAGACACAGTATGTATTTTACTGTGTAAGCCCTTACATTATCTCATTGCGGATTGGTTTTTCCGATGCGAGGATCGAACCCGCGACCATTGACTCCTTGGGCGGGGAGGGGCCCCGCCACCGAGCCAATCGGTCGTAACAAATATTTCTATTTTTATATATTCACGCCTATCCCCCGCAGGGGTGGGCAGAGACCACAGAGCTCCATCCGCTGCCATTCATCGCAGCGAAACGGCTCGTCATTGGTCGCTTTTCGCCCTCGTGAGAATCAGGACGTGACGGGTGGCGAACCACGTCGCCGTCATTTTCGACAATTTAGGTATATTAAATTCGTCTTAGTGAATCCCACGAGCCGCAAGGGAGGATGGAGGTCAGCCCCAGCAGAGCCCTGCATGCTGAGGTAAGGCACCATAGTACCCGGGGGAGCCCGATCCCGGGACGATCGGCACGCTTGCGACTAGGCTCGCCCCTAGCCATGCATCCATTGGCACGGCAGTCCGTGGATTGGCGGAAAGGAAAGGAAGAACAGAGAAGAAAGGAAGGGGCAGGAAAGGAAATGCGGATTGGGGGGGTTACCAGACTCGGAATAAACATTTATAAATCCATATAAATATTTATTCCGATGCGGGAATCGAACCCGCGACCATTGACTCCGTGGGCGGAGGGCCCCGCCACTGAGCCAATCGGTCGTCCATAAATATTTCTATGGTTACTTTTAATTGTCCGCGGAACGCGACTGTCGATTTCCGAGGGCGCAACTCGGCACTAGCACGTAATTCGCACCTAGTAAACATGTAGTACTAACCTTGACTGTGGGACCGCTTCTCGGTAATCGGTGATGTTGCAACTACCTCGGTGTAGTCTAGACGGATAGGGCTGTCACCTGACGGGTTTAACTTTGTCATTTTACTTGATTTATATGACGATGCCTCCCTCTCTCTCTCTCATCTCTTGGGGCTTATAATTCTACGACAGAACGTATTTGCTGTAAGCAGAAAATATAGAAATAGAAAAATCTTTATTCATGACACTTTTTTGACCAGTATGACACTTTTTTTGACCAGTATGACACTTTTTTTGACCAGTATGACACTTTTTTTTGACCAGTATGACACTTTTTTTTACAATAGCAATTAAAACCTTAATTATATCAATTGCAACTATACACTCACAATTAGACTCAAACTTTAGTAAGCTATTCAAGCATGTGATTATTTTACAATAATCTCATAGCAAGCATCAAGCATCAAGGGACTATAGCAGTGTGTTCTTTGATAAATAATTCCAAAAATTGTAGAAAATATATGAACAAATACCACACACTTCACTTCAAATCTTCCTTACGCAAAAATTACGGACGCGATATCTAAATAACTATGACAAAACCAATCGTGAGATTCAAAACTAATATTTTACTCATTAAAATAAAATTAGGTACCAATTGGTTTTGAAAGCGGAAACAAATAGAAAAAATTTAAAAATAGAAATAGAAAAATCTTTATTCATGGCACCTTTATTTTTACAATGACCCTAATTAAAACCTTAATAATATTATAACATACATACATACATATCGTCACGCCCGTCTCCCGTAAGGGTAGGCAGAGACCACAGATCTCCATCTGCTACGATCTCGGCATACTTCCCTTGCTTCCTCCACACTCATTATTCTCCTCATGCAAGCCCGCCGGTTGAGGGTACTCTTGACCTGGCCTTTCTTAAAAAGTTCAGCAATCTGGTCAAGGTACGTTTTTCGTGGTCTTCCTCTTCCGGCCCTTCCATCCACATTCGCAAGGTAAATTTCTTTTGCCAGTCGTCTTTCATCCATCCTCTCTATATGTCCAAACCATCTAAGCATCCCCTTTTCTACTTTTGTCACAACACCTTCTTTTACTCCACATCGCTCTCTTATATCTTCATATAGAAATAAAACAAAAAGAAAATAATTTTAATCTAACAAGCGTCACAAAATGGTTCTTGCTCAGCATATGCCAGGCATTCTATTGGAGTTTATGTATATACACTCTAATTCTCATGCACATAATTTTTATATAATACTATGTAAAGGTACGTATGATGTTTTTGAAAATTATGTTTGAGAAAACAATATCGTGAACACATGCGTACGCATTCAGAAGTGGTAGTGTAGTGTTATATTGTATCAATACAAATATGCATCCTCTGTTTGACAAAAGATGGCCTCACCAGAAGGTTGCGTGGAAATTGTCAGAAGTTGATGGTCATGTAAGTTTGGATATCTGATAATAACAATCTTCAAGTATTGGTGACTCCGTATCAGCATAACTTGGATTTTTTCGTGTAGAAATCTCAAGTTTCACACACTGATTGTTTTTGTGCCGTATAGGCAAGCGTCATTCGCTGGAACATTTGATTCGCCTCTTTAATTTTAAGAAATCCAGAAGCTGAGGTGCATTGTTTGCTTGTAGTTGCATATCATGAGTCTGCTTTTAGTGGGAAATGTTGTGGTGAGCGGTTTGAAAACTTAATAAAATACCATAAAGTTGTAGTGGTTGAGCCACGCTGCAGACTATTATACTTAGAAAACATTGTCAAGAATATTATTGGCATATTATTTGTCTGTGGCTTGAATAGGCCGGCTCGCCCGGGGAAGTACCACACTCCCGCAAAAAATCGGCGTCTGAGTCTTAGCTACCGCGCTTCGTCCGGTGAGCGGTTGAGTTCCGGAAGTCCAACCCGGGGGGGTTGGCCCCTTCCCCCTCCCATAATGACACTTTCCTTAAAGGCCGGCAACGCTTTTGCACTGCCTATATGGCACTGCGGATGTTTATTTATGGGCGGCGTTGATTGCTTTCCATCAGGTGACACGCCTGCTCGTTTGCCTTCCTATTCCATAAAAAAAATATATCGAGGTAAATTCTTAATGCACTAAAGATTAACTAGTAGTCGCCTGTGATCAAAATTCGATCGCAGTTTTTTATTTATTTATTTAATACTTTATTGTTCTTAAAACACGAACATACAAGAATTAAAAGGAAGGAAGATGTACAAGGGCGAGCTTAAAAATTGAGTTTTCTTCCAGCAAACCCAGGAGTGAAAGAGAGATAAGATCATATTTTATTTTATTTTTTAAATGAGAAATGTAATTTTACCATGCTATATATCACACTCCTAATATCACGCTCCTCTCACGCAATTTGCTCAAAGGGCGTAAAAAGTTTTCTCATTGTGTGTATACAGTGTTTTTGGACAGCCCAACTTGTTTGTGGTACGTTAACAGTACGCTATTTGTAACTGTAGACCAGTGAGAGATGACTCGCGTGACCTTTTTCGACCCGGGGGCAAGGGGTTACACGGCGGGCACTGTATCACCACCTAGTATAATGTTTAGGTAGTAAGCAGTTTTAACCGTGGATGGGGTATTTCGACGTTTTTCTGCAAATTTTCTATTTTAAAAATCACCATTTTAAGTATTTTTTTCTGTGGGATAGGAAGGAAAACGTGCAGGCGTGTCACCTGATGGTAAGAATTCATTGCCGCCCATAAACATCCGCAGTGCCATAGTCAGTCAGTGCAGAAGCGTTGCCGGCCTTTAAGGAAAGTGTCATTATTGGAGGGGGACCCCTTTTATCTAGACTCCGGAACTCAACCGCTCACCGGACGAAGCGCGGTAACTAAGCTACCACTCGGACGTCGGTTGTTCTGTAGGACTGTGGTACTTCCCCGGGCGAGCCGGCTCATTCACGCTACACAAAAATAATATTCCATTCTTGACAATGCATTCATCTGCAGCGTGGCTCCACCGCTACCTAAAGTCGGAAGATTAAAAATACTCAAATAAAATGCAAAATACAGAGTCCAAAAAAGCCCGGTCGATGTTCAAGTCTTATCTTTAACCTTTTAGATAAGGTACGAACGACACTACAGTGGATTTCGCAGATATCACCAATTTGTCGAGTACGACAGTACTGTAGTGTACAATAGTGTAGTTACTAACATTGCACCCACGTAATGTCGCAGTTGTTGCAGCATGACGGTCAATTGGCTCAGTGCCGGGGCCCTCCGCCCAAGGAGTCAATGGTCACGGGTTCGATCCCCGCTTCGGAATAAATATATGCATGGATTATAAATATTTATTCCGAGTCTGGTAACCCCGCTAATCCGCATTGGACAAGCGTGGTGGGTTAACGTCCGTTCCTCCAGAAATGGAGAGGCCCGTGCTCAGCAGTGGGACATATATGAGGTGTTAAAAAAAAAATGTCGCAGTGGAAATTGTTTTGAACGATTTTTGGACCAACCGTGTACAGGGTCCGAGCGAGGTCCCAGGTACCCCTAATTGCGTATGAGCACGCTGTATCTAATGGTATGCAGTAAAGGGCATTATTAATATTTATAATATGTAGTTATACAGGTTGTTCGCTGGCAGAATTAGGTTATTATACGGATACGGTTATACGGATATTCTTGTATACTACCTATATTAACTTACAGCAGCGGCTAAAAGCTTCGGCGGTTTGTTTGTTGAATCGATTACACTCATGAAAGGATATGCATGCAAGCTTACGTAAATAATTTCCACTTGGGTCGACGGAACCACTCTCTCGTGCATTCGGTGACTAGCGGGTTGGAAAATGAATGAAACTGTCGAGCGAATGTGTACTATATTTATACCGAGTGTAGGTGTGTGGTGACGGTTTTGAGTCGGGCCGTGCAGACATGTTTCACGAGTTTTTATTTTATTGGATAGGTAGGCAAACGAGCGGGCGTGTGTACTGCCGAGCGAATGTGTACTATATTTATATCGAGTGTAGGTGTGTGGTGACGGTTTTGAGTCGGGCCGTGCAGACATGTTTCACGAGTTTTTATTTTATTGGATAGGTAGGCAAACGAGCGGGCGTGTGTACTGCCGAGCGAATGTGTACTATATTTATATCGAGTGTAGGTGTGTGGTGACGGTTTTGAGTCGGGCCGTGCAAACATGTTTCACGAGTTTTTATTTTATTGGATAGGTAGGCAAACGAGCGGGCGTGTGTCACCTGATGGAAAGCAACCGACGCCGCTCATAGACATCAGCAATGCCATGGGCAGTGTGGAAGCGTTGCCGGCCTTTCAAGAAAATGTCATTATGAGAGTGGGAATGGGAGGGGGAGGGGCAGAGGGGGGGACGATGTTGGGCCTCCGGAACTCGGCCGCTCACTTGTGGTGTAAGACTGCAGTGCTAGTTGTTTACTATCCGGTGAATCTGTAAGAATAAGACTTCTAATTTGTATATATAAGAAAATCATTTATTGCATATATAAGTTCCCCGTTAATCCACTTCGTCCAGTAGGAAACATATTTTTCGGTTTTTGTTTGCTTGTCGTGGATCTTAGCTAAGTAAAAGATCTAACTGTCCACGCCTGACTCCATTAATCATATATAAGAAAAAATATATCACAAACACCCTCAAAAAATAATTATGAGGGGATGCTATTATATGAATGAATATACGTATTGTTCTAAGATATAAATATGCATGTGCATAACGTAACCTTTGCTACACACTGCTATCGCAGCAGAAAAATTGAATAACAACGAACAATGGGTACCGTACTTAGACTTTGTGTGAGCGGTGTATTTTTGATTCGTAGCAACCACGGGTGGGCCGATAATGTTACAAAAGCAGACCTCATGCGTTGAGTATTTAGCCTATAGTCTGCCGTCTGGTAAAACAAAGCCAATAGGCAGAACAGTTCAAAGGCTGAAGCGGATTATTAAATCGCTAATATAAAATAAGTTTAGACACCTATACCTTTACACGCATAGCTTTAACTTCCTGCAACGCCTCCGCACTGCCTGTGGCGTTGCGGATGTCTATGGGCGGCGTTGGTTGCTTTCCATCGGGTGACACACCCGCTCGTTTGCCTTCCTATGCCATAAAAAAAACCATTTTAGAGTATTATTAAAGTTATTTAATATTTTGTATTATATTATCAAATGAAATAAGTATATTAAATGTGCGGCAACTCAATTGATAGTACGAAGCTGGTCGCAAGTCCGATTGCCTCATCCTGTATGATGTAACTTATGACTATCAAAATATATGTACGGCACTACAGATATTTATTTCGACCCTGACATATATATACATATGTGTTGTTATAAAGGGATAATTTTATTTTGAGTTTTGAGGCCGATACTATATCGCTTTAACGAACAAGTACGGAGTTTTAAGCACGAATTCTGTTAATACAAAGAGCCTTTCTGTTCAAAACTTACATGCATTCTTCATCAGTTTCTTCTTCGTCCACAGGAACCCCATTGCGAAATGGTAAAATTGACTTTTGAAATATGAAATGTAACTTTGTACATCGTTTTATTTAGGTAATATTTTTTTTTACAAATTTGGTTACGTGGATACGTTGCCAATGGACGGCATCAGCGGACAGTGGGGTTCATTGACACGCGTCCATTTTAAAAAAGGTTATTGATCCCGTTACGTCATTTGTTCGAGCTGATGAGTTCAGCTTTGAGAGAACTTTATTATTAAATAATAATTAAAAAAAATGTAGATATAGAGTTGTTTCTTTTATAGAATATCAACAATTGCGATTTATGTCGAAAAATAAAATATTTGAATTTTAAAATCGTTTTAAAGACGATTAATGAAGTCAGGCGTTACTTTGCGGAAATCTATTACTATGTGGACAGTCAGAACTTTAACTTAGCTAAGAAGATCCGCGACAAGCAAACAAAAACAGAAAAATAATAATGTGTGTTTTTCACTGGAAGAAATGGATTTACTTAAACTAAATCATACCGAAAAATCAGCCGTCAGCAACTCTGCATTTCCCAACCACTATCAACAACACCAACACCAAACACAACACCATCACTTTTACACCATGTCCACGACACGTGTTTCGCCTCAACACGAGGCATCATCAGGTATAGTAGACTCTACGGAAGACAATCGTTAAGTCAGTAAGTTAGTCAAGAAAACAGTACAGTTTTAAATGCATAACACTAAAAACCAACAAGTGTATTTTTCTAGGAATTTTTCTAGTTTAACAAACGCGGCCTTAACGGAAAACCTTCAAAACACGATGTGGCAGGGAACGTATGAATCGGTGCATTTGAGATAAAAACGAAATACAATAAAGAAGACACGAGGTAGATTGAAATAATATAGTAAAAGTATATTTTTCATGCTGTCGCTTTTCACTTACACTGCTCGTAACATCGACTCATGCCCGATATTGATACAACGAATGTCGCGTAAATGATAACGTTGTCGTAGGTTGTAAACAAGGTTGTAGACAAGCTATTCTACGCCATAGGACCCGAGCGATAAGTGTGTCTGTTGCATGTACGGTCTTTGTGCTTTCTGGCCAAGTTCTCTTTGGCGGGTAGAAATGTGCCCGATGGGCGTTTTTGTGTAAGCATCAGGTGGCATACAATCAATGCACGCATATAACCGACAGTGTTGGGCAAATTTTAATTGCAAGAACAATTAAAGATTGATTAATTGGTAAACGTAACCACAACAACTAACAATTAATCAATTGTAATTGTGGAATATTACAATTAACAATTATTTAATGGTTAAGTGTAGTAGTGACAATTAACAATTAATTAATTGTTAATTGTGATTTACTACAATTAACAATTAATTAAATTTCAATTGTTTTGTGAATTTTAATTAAAACTAACAATTAAAAAAATACTGTTGTATAATATACAGCCGGTAGATATAAATATATAAGTAAGGCTCCGGTAGTACAATAGTGCCCCCCCCTCTCCATCCATTACTGTGGTTAAATACACATGTGAGAGTGAGAGGCAAGAACAATGGACGTTCGGGCCTATAAAGTGAACACGTTACAACATTGAAATATTTTTGTTGTATACCCACGCTGTAAAAATATTTATCAATGCAACATTGTTATACATAAGTACATACAGTTTGTATGTAGAAAGAAAGGTTTAGAAAAATTAAGTTATATGTAAGTATATGTAAGCCTTTATCACTTTTTTGTGTCTGAAATTTACAGCTTAATTTTCCGAAACCTTTTACTAATTTCGTTTTGATACATAAAGTTAATTGTTTCATAAAACAATTAAAAAAGATAATTGCAATTATTTTAATTGTGAGTTACAATTGATATACGTCAATCAAATTAATTTAATTGCAAGGTGCAATTATAAGTTTAATTGCGATTAATTTAATTGCAATTACTTTTTTAGTCAATTAACAAGATAATTGACAAATTAATCGATTAACGATATTAGTAATCATGGATCGGGTGTAATATTTCTTTTTTTTTTTTTCATTTTATTCGTAAATTAACTTTTTTCCACTAGGTGACACGCTTGCTATTTTGCCTTCTTGACCCAGAAATAGTGGCAAATGTTTAAAGTATCGGTTTCATTGGGAATAATGCAATTTAATCATTATTCTTCTTCAATAGCAGTTAGGGTTGAGTAAATTATATAATAATAACGCCAAGTATCTTGTAATGCTGGTATACATTACGTCAATTTGTCACGTTCTTCTTATGGTCCTATGTCCCCGAGGTGAAGCAGAGGGCGTCCATAGTGCTTCTCCATTGGAATCGGTCTTGAGCGTCGCGCTTCACTTCAGGCCACGTTAACCCGATGGATTTCATCTCGGTCGCTACGGAGCGCTCCCAAGTGTTCGGGTTAGCCTCGCTTCTTTTTCCCTTGAGGAGTCCATTCCAGCGTCTGTCTGGGAATGTGATCGGGGTTCCTTCGGAGAGTATGGCCTATCCAAGTCTACTTGCGGCGCTAGATTTGAAGTCCAATTGGCGGTTCGTGACAAAGATCCAGTAGGCATTGGTTGGATATTTTCTTGGGCCAGAAGTTTCCGAAAATTTGTCTACTTTAAAAACTATATTGTACAATACGCCATCACAATTAAACAACATAACTTATATTTATTTAAGTTATGTTGTTGAAATTAAATAAAAACACAACGTCACTAATGTAAGTTGGTGGAAAAACTCAATTTGATTACAATATACATATATAAAAAAAATGTTTACTAGTATCTATTATTTTGAATCGTGGACGTGGACAAAAATGGAGATGGATAGGGCATACTCTCCGGCGCCATGCCAGTCATATCCCCAAACAAGACCTCGAATGGAATCTGCAGGAGAAAAGAAAATGTGGGCGCCCAAAACAAACTTGGCGGCGTACTGCGACGGCCGAAGTGCCTCCGACAGGTCGCGATGGAGAAACGTCGTGTCTGCCCTATGCCCCACCAGAGGGACTTAGGACTCGGAGAGGGAATGAGATTATTTTGAATCAGAAATATTTACGTTAAGCCAAACTGTTAACATAATTAAATTTTTCTTAATCCATCAAAGAGTGACCAAAATGTTACTCTCCAATTTTTGTCCAATATTACCAGCGCACTTTATTCTTTCACGCGTATACACTCTCATTACAATAAATAAATTAATAAAAACACAAAAATTCCGTTGTAGCCTAAGCGTCAAATATTGCTGCAAAACCAGCGCCAGGTGCTCCAATAGAACGCCTGGCATATGCTGAGCAAGAACCATTTTATTACACTTGTTATATTTAAATTATTTTCTTTTTGTTTCGTTTATTTATATATTATAATATTATTAAGGTTTCAATTTTAGCCATTGTAAAAATAAAGGTATCATGAAGTTTTTTCTATTTCTATTTGTTTCTGCTTTCAAAACCAATTGGTAGGGAAGTAACGTAAGGAAGATTTGAACTGAAGGGTATTTTTTCATTTATTATTTAACCCTTTGCGCTCGA
>JASFAT010001298.1:0-51624 GCA_031353405.1 Baronia brevicornis
ACTAGTAGAGAGGAAAATGGGGACAGGAAGTTGATTTACAAAGTCATTCTAAAAAAGCAATGGTGCAAACAGTTCAATTTCATTCCATATCATTGCAGACTGTTCACCTTTTCATCAGAGACGCTGGCTACATCGTTTAAAGTGTAATTTCCATCCTCTACCTCACCATTCTCTCCATTACTGCGACGGGTTTTCACCATTGCTATAATCACTATTTATGTGGTAATATTAGGCTCAGCCCTTCAAATGGCTTATGTAACAAACATAAACGTAGTATGCAATTGGAAACCAAGAACTGACAATATCCCTACACTTAAAATATGAACAAACACGACAAAGGACGAGCGTTATCGTCCGCACATGTCGTTACAGAGCGCCATGTTAATACAGTCATGTAGTTGCTGCACTTTGTGTATTTTTAAAAGTATCCAGACTGAATCAAGTCATTACTTCACAGACGCTTACCTCATTATTTCCAAAATTTATATTAATAATAGATAAATATATTTTAACTTATTAATCGATTATTTTAAAATGAATTCACACTGTTTTTATTGACAACTGTCAAAAATTCCCGCAAATTTGACATTTTTACCTTCGTTTGGATAGTCGTAAAGAAATTAAAAAAACTGATTTTATTTTTATAAAAGTTAACAAATTAAAATACTCATAATAATGTACATATTAATTCTCTAGATAACTATAAAATACGTAAGAAATAACAGCAAACTATGAAAAGAGTACAATATTTTAACAAATAGCACATCGATGTTCGTTACTGTAGCCGCAGATTATATACCTACTCACCTACTCTAATTTATAATGTCGGCGCTTTCTACAACACGTTGGTGTAAGTCTCGTTAAAAATATGGAAGAAGCATCGCACGAAGAAGTATAGATTATATTAAAATCGTACTTATTAACGCAGTGCATAAATTCACTGCAGGTGGCTCATGAAATTTATGTGTAATTATTATACAAATTCCAAAAGTCGATATTTAAATTGAGTTCGCCTACTACTTGTCGAGTTTTTCTTAAAATAATTATAGAGTGCAATATTGAAATTATAAATCTTATATATCTATATGTTAATATGGTTTTGTTAATACAAGTAATAGACACATCATAGTGTGAAACACCTCTGTGCGCCGAGTAATTTTTTTTGCATAGGAAGGCATTTACCTAGGAAACACACTAGTTCGTTTGAAGAAGCATATTTCTAACGCCTCCTATAAACTGTAATCATTAAGAGGTGCATAAATTCACTGCAAGCGGTTCATGAAATCTATGTGTAAAACAGAAGTCTACTAAGACTTCTAATGATTACAAGAATTTGAATATTTCTAAATTTGAATAGTAGTTCAGAAGATTATATCAGGCAATCATTCAATACAATCATGTATATCTACCAACTGATTTCACCTTTTTCAGTTACATAATTCATTAGTTTTCCTCCCAAACTTAAATAGAATAATGAAATTAAAATAATTATTAATAACATTATAAAATAAAACCTTTTTTCCTGTTATGGATTAGATCTAAATTCACACATATTATCATGTAAATAATTATTTTTATTGCTGATATTAGTAGCTTTCAGTTACTAACTTTATTACCTATACATTAATTACAATAATAATTTCATTATCAAAATACTAATTTATGTTATGTTAAACATATATCATAAATGTAATTTTAAAACAACTAGTTATGTAACATAAAATTAACACTTCAAAGAGTTACCAGGTTATATACTACACAATGCTATTCCCCAAAAGAAATATTTTTAAAGTTACAAATTACTAAAATTAATTTGAGCAGTTCTAAAAAATATATTTGATTGAAAAAATATTATTTTGTCTTATTTATTAAATGAATATTAAAGTATTATTTATTTAAACATGGTTGAGGAAAAATAATTGAAAACAAAAAATCAAGGTATTAAGGTAAATGTAAAATTGAACATGTTATTAAAATTCTAGTGTCAGTTAATCACTAACAATAGTATTTAAGTTAACAAGGATTTATATATTTATTTTAGAGAAGAATAAATGTTTTAAATAACTAGAAATTATTTTCAAATATTTGTATGAGTCTTTTGATTTCAGCTATCCTGGCTGCTTGAGCTTGAACAGGTATCATTGCTTGAGATACCTCTTCACCTTTGGCTAAGATTGTGTACATACTTTTGATATTATTGTCCATTGCATCACATGTTTTACCAACAGCATCTTTATATACATCCATATTCTCGGCAGTTAGTGATGAATTAGCATGCAAAATATTTGACAGGTTTTCTATTAAATTGTCCACAGACTGAGCTATTTTTTGAGCTTCATACTCAAGGTCATTGAGCACTGTTATATCTATTTGACCAATCTGCGGAGCTAAAATTTGCCTATAAAGTTTGCCTGATGGTGTGCTGGATCGTGAGGCACTTGAACTTCCAAATACTGGAGTCTCCCCTCTTTTTGCTATGGGACTAGACAATTTAATTTTAAACTCTAAATCATCAGCTACATAATGTGTCATGTCACCTTCATATCGAACATGTCCATCTATATCTAAGGGCCTTTTATCTTGTCTACGATTTTCTGATGGTAAATCATAAGGCCTTGATGGACCAGCGGTTCTTTGTTCATCACTTCCTTGGCCTTGATCAGAATTAAAAGATATCTCACTATATGATGCTGTCATTCTTGCAGAAATTTCTTCATCCATGTCCACATTCTCATGGTTTTGTAACTGTTCAACAGTTAAATTTTGTTCCTCTTTTATAGAAGTTGAGCTACTGGCCATTATAGCTTGAGATTTTCTCAGTCTATAGAAATACACGTCTTTTTTATAGCATTGTGATAAACTTGAACTTCACTAATTTAAAAATTTCATATGAAATACAGTATCTGTAACATATGCATACCGCGACTACACGTAAACATGAAACTGTTATAATTTCAAAGTATATTTTTCGATTACATAGACAGATTACAAATGTATAATAATTTATACTGTAGGTTTATAATATTAAAACATTTTTAAATTTGTGTATATTCAGTTGATTGATTTAAGCAGCCCCATAAACTAATTTTTATCTTTTCTGTTTTACCTCTCCTCTCTGTCACTTTTTTCCTACTCATTGTTATAATGCAATGGCTCTCATGGCTTTCTGCCAAATTCTCAGTCGTTTACATCTTGTCAGAGTGAATGTTCTTCACTCCTTGCTCTCAACTACCACATAGGAAAGAGTTTTGATTTTTCATGTGTCCTACATTCTTATAAATAATTTTTAAGATAACGAAATCCATATTAAAATAAATAATTTAATTTCATTTTTTCATTAAAAACTTATAAGAGTCTACCGCTAAATGTATGCTACAATGATAGTAGCCTATATATATATCAGTGGAATAGAGCTATCTTTGTGCTCCTGCCTATCGTTAGCCAATATTTAGCTAGGCTTTTCATAAGGGTAATTTGAGCTACATTAGTCGTCAACATATTATATTATCTAAAGATTCTGGGCATGATAATAATGATGAAAGTGGACGGATTGATCACAATAATCATAATCAATTTCATGGTTTAATACGTACCACCAAGTGTTAAACATTAGTAAAACTTTTAAAACTACTAAAATGAAAATCCCAAAATATACAGTATTCTGAAAATGTCACAATACAATCAGAATTGTTTTATAAAATTGCTGCAAAAATTCGGCATCTCCATTGCTAAACAACTCTCTTAAAATGGATTTTCTGTCATCAGCTTAAGACTATTTATATTTTGTTTAATAGTTATTATACTGCCATCAGTCGAAAATCAAACTTATATTTGTTGATTGGCATGCTTAACCTTATATACATGAGGCAGTATGATATGATAGTCTTACACACTACGGGAAAGGTCAAGATATAAAAACGAAATAGTATTTCTTATGAGAGTTAAATATTTATTCCATGTACAAAAATCAATCCTAGCCACAAGTATTATTTTATGAAAAATTGAATAATCGCCATACAGAACTCATGATACTAAGAATAACAATCTTTATTAGGATCTCAGATAGAACTATAAGTTTAAGACCACCGTAACGTCACTTTATTAAGGAAAAAAGTCGCTACCAAATATACATCGCTACCAAAACTATATAAAGAAACTACTGTATTAACTTTGACATATCTACCATTGACTTGACAATGTGCTACAACATACCTCATATAATTTATTGGTACAGACTACGTTTAAATGTACAATCACAAACTTATTAGTATGGAGTCGTTATCATTATTAAAATTATATGGCTACTATTTGGCGCTTGTGCAGACTAGAGATCTAAAATAATCTTAAATGCTACGTCCTTGTAATGCCATTTTTTTTCTCTTTTCGAGAAACTCAACTGTCTTACTAAGATTTATTTAAAATTTTACCGTTTTCTATTTATATTAAAAAAAGTCACGATGAAGATAAAGTGCTAAGGCTAGTGTAATAGTATAGTATATAACCTAAGGGCTAGTGTATCACAATGGCAGTGACTAGGAGTTTCGACGCTAGTTGTTAGATAAATCTGTTGTCGCTGACTATTTTGACATTGGCACTTGTGATAATAGATGTAGAATTTAAGATATACTTGTGACTATGCACGTAAATAGGTGAGAATTTGAATTCAGAAAAAATTTAAGGAACTAGTCAAAGTTGTTTATTTTTCTTTAACTTTTGTAGGGCCACAAGTAGAGTTAAAACTATAATAAATTATATACTACTCAAGTACAAATAAAAATAATTAATTATAAGTATAGACAAGTCCTAAAGTTATTTTAGATAACTTTTTTAAGAAAAAAAGAATACAATAGTCATCATTGTATTCTTTTTGATGATGATACTACTCCTGCAAGAACAAAACTGGAAATATTATCTTTAAATAGAAACAGTAAGTGCTTTCATGGTAGTACTCCGTTACAAATTTTGCCATTTTTCGCATGTTGTTTTCCAGAAACTAAACAGAATACTGACGTCTGAATAGAGTATTCTAACGATAATAGAGTAGTCTGACGATATAGTACTGCGCTTTTTTGCGTATGTTTAAAGTCGGAAGCCCTACGCCTTTTCCCGTCCCTCTCCTCACCCACTCTTCTCCCTCATTCCCACTCACCAATTTATTATTCTATATCGTTACCAAAAGCAGACAAAATTGAGACTTTAAGGTTTTAAATATGTTTTGACATACAGCATTTAATAACGAGGATTTAATTCTACACTGTCTTAAATTACTTTTCGATTGGGGCAATTACTTTTATATCTTATTATTATCACAAAGATGCAGAGTCAATAAAAACCTAGCTATGAGATCCGCGAATAGCAATTCAAAAAATAATTGACTATAATTTTCGAATTTATTTAGACATTGGTGGACAAAATAAATAATTTTTGTGACGGTTTCTTCTGGTAGGTATCACAGTATTGGGTGATTCCTATATATTGGTTCGTGAACACACAATAGTAGTTTTCTGGAGAATTTAGCATATTTTGACTCTATCTGAATAAAGGATTTTCGCAAGCTAACGCCCGACTTCATTGATCATTTATTACCATACCATTAGTATTGTTATACCATTTATTTGGTATTGTTAAGTATTAATGAATTATTTACATATAACGTGTTTTGTTTACATCTTTGAACGAGTTTTTTTTAAAAATAATGTAGGAAATATGGCATAAATACTGGGTGGTATGATACTATATTAATATAGTTTTGATCCGCTATAATTAGTGACGTCTTTGTTTCACTGATGTATTCGCCATAACACTGGTATGTGGTCGTGCGTTGGGATCTGCGGATTGGCGCGAGCCGCTTGTTGTGGATCTGTGGCTTGCATCTGATGGACTGTGAAACATTAGAATTGTAAATGTTCTTTCACTATGGCAAACCTTTCTCATTTCAAGAAATGTTGGTAAAATCTACCACCAGAATTTCCCGAATTATTTCACCTTTGGGGTACTTACACGAGCAAATATGCTTACCAAAGGTCGGCAACGCATTTCTAACGATTTCAACATTGCGAATGTCTATAGACGATGGTGATTACTTTCCATCAGGTGATCCATATGCTCGTCCGCTTGGTCTACTAAAAAAAAAGAAAGCGTCATAGGACGCTTGGTAGATGTGAAACATCGACGACAGCTCGTTTTCTATTGTATGCTCACTGCCACTTGTAAGGGACCTTGTATAGAGTCGAGTGGAGGGGAGCGTAGCCTGAATCGAGACCACGTCTTTGTCTACGATGTCACTGCGATTCCCCGCGATAAAATTTTTCACACCAAAATATTTATATTTTAGTGCTTAAACTGGTGCTACAGTGTTATATGATAATAACATTATCATATAACACTATAGTACTTTATTGACTTCCACTATTTCCTATGGAATTTAGTGATACACACATCACCACCACCACCCGCTAATATTGGCACTTACCTTCCACTGTCGACCTTAACTTCATGTGGTGGATTTTATTAATTGTTAGACAGACGACTGTATTAATCAAAGATCATAAGTTCTCACAATCTAGAAATGCTCCTACAGTGTTCCAGTATGTTTTTTACAGCCCATATATGACGCACTACTGAGCACGGGCTTCCCCATTTCTGGAAGAACGGACGTCAACCCAACACGCTTGTCCAATGCGGCTTGACAGGGTTACTAGACCCGGGATAAATTTGCTCACCCCTCACTGGTCTATTCCAACGGTTGTCCGTTCTCCGACATCTTATACGCGTAAAACTAAAGCTATAAAAGTACCTCGGTGTCAAATTGTCGACATCAATGTCCCGTAAGCAAATCCACTGCGGTGTTATTTCCTCACCCGTCACACACTCCAATGTCCCATTGTATATCAACAGATCATCCATTAAAATCTACAAAATTAATAATACATTTTTATATGGACAGTCAAAAGTTTTACTTAGCTAAGATCCGCGACAAGCAAAACAATAACAGAAAATTAACAATGTGTGTTTTTCCGTTGGGTTTAGTGGATTTATTTGGAACTTAAACCAAAAACTTACCGAAAATCGGCCATCAACTCTCCACCCACCAATCACTATACACAACACCAAATACACATTATCACTTTTCCATCTTGTAAACGACACGTGTTTCGCCCCAACACGAGGCATCTTCAGGTATAGTAGACTCTACGGTAGACAACCTGAAGATGCATCGCGGATCTTAGCTAAGTAAAACTTTTGACTGTCCATATAGTGATGGATTTCCGCAAAGTAACGCCTGACTCCATTAATAATACATTTTTACTATACTCGATAAATATAAATGTTTGTGTTCGTTCCCTATTGTTCATCCGCTTTTGATTGCTACGACTGTTGCAATGTTAATGCTGGTAACCTATTGGCTTTAACAGCTTTATCGAATTCAGGGCCCGCTTGAGATGAAAGTTTGTGTATTAGTCATTAATGGCATTTGCGTGAATATTTTTGATATAGTAACATCAGCACCAACACCCACCAACGCATTATCAAATGGTTGTTATGCATATTGTTTTCCATAGCAATGGTTTCTATAGAGATCGTTGAACATAGATACCTTATAGTGGTAGAGCCACGCTGCAGACGTATTCTTCGTCAAGAATGGCATTATATTTGTGTGTAGCATGAATAGACCTGCTCGCCCGGGGAAGTACCACACTCCCGCAGAAAACCGGCGTCTGAGTGGTAGCTTACCTACCGCACTTCGTACGGTGACCGACCGAGTTCCGGAGGCCCAACACCCTCCCCCTCCCTCTACCCCATCCTATTCCCACTCCCATAATGACACTTTCCTAAAAGGTCGGCAACGCTTTCCCAATGCCTATGGCGCTACGGATATCTATGAGCGGCGTTGGTTGCTTTTGATCAGGTGACACGCCTGCTCGTTTGCCTTCCTATCCCATAAAAAAATACCTCAAAAATATTTTAAACTAACCCCTACTGAAAAAAATGATAAATTTTCGGGTAGGTATTATAAATAACAGGAAATTCAGTACAGGGGATTAGGGAGGTATTTGCAAACCAATACGACATTGAACCTTCAAAAAATAAACCTAGACATTTCGCAAAGGCCGGCAACGATTCTGCAATAATTTTAGTGTTGCAAATGTTCATGGGTGGCGTTGACTGCTTGTTCTAACAGATGACACGCTTGTTCGTTTCCTATCCATACACATAAAAAAGCATTGGTGGGTAGGACAGCACTGTATAATTGTCTTACTGATACATTTTTAATAAGAAGACAAAAAGTCGAGCTTAATTTCATAAAACTCAATAATTCATTTATACAAACATAAACTCTACTTATGCGGTGTTCAATGGGTAATTTGGTTCAAAATATTTCTGAATGTAGTTACCCCAAATTCTTTCACTCCTCTTGTAGGTGTTTTACCGTAGTTCCAAATTTTCATGCCGTATACAGAAACCGGAACGTCAAACACGAAGAATATTCTGCAATTGTAGAAATTTAGATTATCATATCATAGAAAATATTGTAATATGGGTTTCCTTAATTAATTGTAACGAAGCATGACACTAAGTTACCCGCATTTATCAAATTCCTGTAAACTTCATTTAGTAAGAGGTCAGTCTACACTGGATTTGCCAATTCGAGGTTACTACTCGATTCGCTGAGTTATTTAGATAAATCATATGTTCTCGTAGGGTCAACTCTTATAATCAGCTTTTTTTTTCTATATTCTCGTTTCTATATATGTCTAGGCCAGCGCGACCACACCCGTGCAGAAAATCGTTGTTATGTAGTAGCATTTTTATAAGTTACCGCGTTTCGTACTATGATTTCGGGGATCTGAAAACCCATCTAATTTCTCCTTCCTTTCCTTCCCTCCTTCTCTCTCAACACTTTCTTTCCCTCCCTTTAAATTGTTGATCTCCCAATATTTACATCCGACTCTAAGGTGGGTTATGCAGTGCCTTGATGTTGGAGACGTTTATGAGCGGCGACATAGCATTAAGAAGTCGGAACATGGCGCCATCTATTGCTTTCTTACTCAATCTAGATAACAAAAAATGTTGAAGTGTCAGTCAATAAACTTACACCGCCATCTGTTAGAAACCCATAGAACCTACAAATAATCACAAATCTCTGTCCAATAAACATCATTGTTGGTCACTAAAGTTAATTTATACCTCATAAACAATCCTATGCTTCAAGTTGTACCAAATTACGCATAGTATGAAATATTTCATGAAGATCAGTTACGTAATTTCGGAGTTTAGTGGCAAGATTTTTATATATAATACGTATGTGGACAGTCAAAACTTTTACTTAGCTAAGATCCGCGACAAGCAAACAATAACATAAAATTAGTAATGTGTGTTTTTCTGCTGGATGAACTCTACGAAAGACAACCGAAAAATCAGTTTTTTTTCGGTTGTCTTCTGTAGAATCTACTATACCTGAAGATGCCTCGTGTTGGGGCGAAACACGTATCGTTTGCAAGGCGGAAAAGTGGTGGTGTGTGTTTGGTATAGTGGTTGGTGGGTGGAGAGTTGCTGGCGGCCGTTTTTCGGTAAGTTTTAGTTTAAGTTCCAGGTAAATCCACTTCATCCAGCAGGCAACACATTATTAATTTTTTGTTATTGTTTGCTTGTCGCGGATCTTAGCTAAGTAAAAGTTTTGACTGTCCACATAGATTGCTTTTTATTACTCAGGTAGACATCAGCTGCACACTAATCAGTATTTGTTTCTATAGTTGTCTCGTGCGACAAAGTAACGCCTGACTCCATTAATCATATAAAAATGATACGTAGATAATATAATATAATTTATTTGCCTGTTGAGTGTTTTCGGCAGTACGGGAGCAAGCCAAGAGTGCGCGGGGTCGGCGCGTGAGTTGCGGCCATCGACAAGCCGCGCCGGCGTGCGTACGTCCCTAGCCCGCGCGTCCAACACATTTACACTGGCCGGGTGCGCACACACGTCTGGTGAAATTACTCATTTATTGTAAATCATATATATATATATGTAATATATATGTAAATTATATATATATATATATATATATATATATATATATATATATATATATATATATATATATATATATGTATTTCTGTGCTGCAGTGGAGACCGCCTCTCGGCAAACGTCGAGTGTAACGCTTCCCTTTGTCGGGATACCGGGTCGTTGACATGATCAATAAAACACCAGCACTCGATCTTTAATGTGTTCTATATTGTTTAGAATGTATGTAATGCAATTGGTATGACTAATAGACTTAAATACGAATTAAATATAATTAGTCTAATGAAAACCAAAACGTTGCGTCAGAGCGGATTCGGACGCAAGAGAAGTGTTGCCAGACGTCACGCACCCACGCTATAGTACGGGGTGTGAACCGCTACACCTTCTAGATGGAGCGCAGATCTACGCAAGGCGGCTAGCAGAGACTGAATGCGTGTAGCCGAAGATCGGGCTAGCAGCAGTAGACTGCCGTGGCATGATATTTAAATATATAATTTTATAAAATATATATAAATATATTATATATAAATTTTATAAAATATATTAAATTTACTATTATGTTTGTAGTAGATACTATTTTTTTTGTAGTAGAGCGGGCAAACGAGTATGCGGGTCACAGGTCGGTAAATGATTATTGCCGCCCATAGACATCCGCAACGCCGGAAGCGTCACAGATGCATTGCTGGCCTATAGTATATATATTATATTAGTATTATTACATAAAAAAACGAAAATAAAATCAATTTCTACAATTCTATACAGTACTGGTATCGATAACGTGTCACCAGCTCACACCACATTATCTTTTTTAACACCGTGTCCGACGTTTGTTCGACGCCCGTGCCCTGTAGTGGGCTGAGATATCGGCTGAGTAAAATATAATAATTATCTAAAAGACTTTAAGAACACGTACTTGTTTCAGTGATTGGTATGAGGTTACCCTGTGGATCATAGAGCTCCACGCCCGTCAGTCCCACATAGTAAGGATCACCCCACGTCGAGAATATACTGATCTGCAGGACGAAGCCAGTTGGGGCATCTAGATCCATTCCGTTGCCGTACACCAGGCAATCCATGCGAAAGCTATCAGTGTCTTTTGCGTCCTCTAATCTGTTTGGAAAAACATCCAAGTTGAATTGATTTCTAAAGATTTTACTGTTTTCCTTTATCGATTAATGCAATTGAAATAAAACTCTTTTAATTTTGATGTAACGTCGTCTCGATTCAGACTGCGCTCCCCTCCACTTGACTCTATATAGAGTCACTTACACGTGGCCGTGAGCATATTGTAGAAACCAAGCCGTCGTCAATGTTTCACATCTACCAAGCATCCTATGACTCTTCTCTCTTTTTTAACATTTTTATATTGTATCGTATAAGATTTTTGTACCAGTTACCACATGTCGTTGTCATTAACATACATATCGCCACACCTGTCTTCCCTAGGGGTAGGCAGAGACCACAGATCTCCATCTGCTACGATCTCGGCATACTTCCCTTGCTTCCTCCACACTCATTATTCTCTTCATGCAAGCCCGCCGCCACACGTTATGCAAGTCATTAACATACTAAGCCTATTGCAATTGTTTTATTTAAAATTAAGAAGACAAGAAATGTATATGTATACAACTGAAATGCTTTACATCAACAGTCTATTGGGAGACACGAACTCATGAATTCAGATTCTGCTACTTAAAAATTACAAAAAAAAAATAAAACTCACTAAAATGAAAAGAAAATGGTGCTACTTTAGTAGCTAATTTAGCACCACGTCTAGTATTTAGCAACATACACAGGTCTTGTAACAAAGCCATTGGGCTTTGTTACAAGACTGATATTGATCAGTGGTGAGAGATTAGTACGATCGTGTCATACCTTTTCTTTCGCGTCAACGCCGCTGTACGTCGTTGCTATCGGTGGGTGCACGCCGGTTGAGTGACAAGCGACTGTAAACTGTATCAAGACTTGTTCGATTGGTTTATCGCTTTGTTCGTTTCATTATAATTGGTTATATTAATAGACAAAAGAAGCAGAATTTCGTTGCACAGCACACCCATCTATCGTCACGCCTCTGGCGGCCGTAAATTGAAAAGAAAAGCGCAACCTCTAAGCCGATATACCCCCACTACTGTTGACGCAAGACCTGTGTATAAGACCGAGGTTAACATAAATTTAGATAATAGAACAAACCTGTCGTCAATAGTATCGAGATCCAGCTGCTGCAGGAAGTCGTAGCAGGTGTCGCCAGGAGCGCGCCGCAGTAACACTGGTCGGTAGTGCAAGATACTATCGTCCAAAGTAATACGGATGTGCTTCGCCCCAATATACGACAGTTCCATATTAGCGTTGTAATTCCATAAGCGAATACCTGTTGTGAAGAAACTTGTATAATGCCTTAATCAATTAAATGAGCATGCGAAAAAAATTCTGGAGCAATGCGTCATTGCTCTAACATTTTTTTCACAGCCCATATATGTCCCACTGCTGAGCACGGGTCTCCCCATTTCTGAAGGAATGGACGTTAACCCACCACACTTGGCCAATGTGGAAATCTAAGGCCCGTGCATATCTTTGGAATATATGTGGGCCGTGAAAAATATCGGTTCGTAAAAAACGAATCATGATAATTCTCCTTCAACTCCTTCCTTTGTTTCTTTCTTCCCTTTCCATTACATCCTCTTTACCATTTACAGTTTCTTGACTATGGTCTCCACATACACTTACAGTTTCTTTAGTATATCTCCGCTCCTATTTTTTATATCCCTTCTCTTAGTTTTGCAGATGTCCATTTAAGGCGCTTACAGTCAAGCAAAAAATACTTCATAGCATATGACGACCAATTGGCTCAGTGGCGGGGCTTCCTGCCTACGGAGTCAATGGTTATGAGTGCGATCCCCGCATCGGGATAAATATATGTATGGCTCACATATATTTCTTCCTAGTCAACTCCGCCAATCCACATTGGACAAACGCGGTGAGTTAATGTCCATTCCATCAGAAATAGGGAGCCCCTTGCTCAGCAGTGGGACATATATATGGGCTGTGAAAAAAATTACTCACTAGTTATTTCAGTGACTTCCGTTAGCTCCATAACGATGTGACAGAACTTGGAGCCGGGCGTGAACTTTGTGCACCACATGTCGTCTACGTCGGTGGATATGTTCCGCCCGTTGAACAGACTTCTGCACTCTACCAGGTTCGTCTCCTCGCTCACGTCGTCGCTGATGTACGACGTGTAGGCGTATGCGCGCTGCACAGGAACGGCTCGATTGTTGTTCAGGATTTCTATTCCTGACAAAGTAATGTTAGATACCGTGAGCAACATACAGGTGTATATATATATATATATATATATATATATATATATATATATATATATATATATATATATATATATATATATATATATATATATATATATATATATATATATATATATATATATATATATATATATATATATATATATATATATATATATCCGCTACCATTCTCTCCGGCTACGCCATCTATCGGCTCTCCATTGGTCGCTTCTCGCCCTCGTGAGAATCAGGACGTGACGGGTGGCGAATCACGTCGCCGTCATTTTTCAACAAATTAGGTATCTTAAATTCGTCTTAGTAAATCCCACGAGCCGCAAGGGAGGATGGAGGTCAGCCCCAGCAGAGCCCTACATGCTGAGGTAAGGCACCATAGCCCGATCGCGGGACGGTCGGCACGCTTGCGACTAAGCTCGCCCTTAGCCATGCATCCTTTGGCACGGCAGACCGTGGATTAGCGGAAAGGAAGGGAAAGGAAAGGGCAGGAACGGAAATGCGGATTGGGGGGAGGGTAACCAGACTCGGAATAAATATTTATAAATCCATACATATATTTATTCCGATGCGGGGATCGAACCCGCGACCATGGACTCCGTGGGCGGAGAGCCCCGCCACTGAGCCAAACGGTCGGTGTAATCCTTTAACTGCGGCTAGACCAACCGATGTCCTGCTAGGAAAGAAATTGACCTCAGTAAAAGTGTCATGTTTTCAAATTATCGTCTTCCAAGTAGTTTTTCGCTAAATACCTCCTGTTACAACGCTATGGGAAAAATTGTAGGAAAAAAGAAAGTTGATCGTAGGAAGAAGTCTTGGCTAAGGAACATCCGAGAATGGACCAGGATAGCAAGTGCTGCCCAACTAATTTAGCCTCGCTAGAGATAGAGAAAATTATTCAGAACTGACTGCCAACCTTTACTAGCTGGAGAGGCCCACTAAGAAGAAAAGCGCTTGGTTATATATTTGAGTTAGTCATTAATTACTGGACGCATTGATCATCGGCCTAGTTACTAGAATTCGTTAGCCCATATGAGTCAATTTTAAAACATGGTCCCGTAAACGAAATAGCGCTGGCGATACCAGAGCGCCTAGGTCATTGCTGGTTGTTCCTCGCCACTGCTCAGCTGCGTTTCGTGGTAGCTTTAAATACGCCGCAACCAAATGTTGGAACAACTTGCCACCACCTCTTCGTAACTTGCATACAATAAATATATTTAAAAAAAAATACAAAAATCTAATTTTAAATATGCAGTCAGGAACTTGTTCTTTTGGACGCGGTGAATTTAGTACATGACTTTGTGTTTTTTAATTCCATTGTACTGTACGTGTATTTATGTGTATGTGTATATGAGTATGAGTAGTTATATATATGGATGTATTTGTATGTACGAGTGTGTCAGTATGAATGTCGTCACTGTGGTCCGCGATCTGACTACGTTGGTTCTTGCTGAAAACCAGCGCCGGGTGCTCCAATAGTGCGCCCAGCATATGCTGAGCAAGAACCATTTTATGACACTCGTTAGATTAAAATTATTTTCTTTTTGTTTTGTGTTTTTATTTGTATATAGAATATTATTAAGGATTTAATTTTGGTAATTGTAAAAAAAATGGTGTCATAAATAAAGTTTTTCTATTTCTATTTCTATTTCTAAAAGAACAAAAAAACTGATTAATATTATATAATAGTTTGAGAAATTTTTATATAACCATTCTTATTTTACATTAAATGAATCTGAGGAAAATGCTATTTTTATAATATTAGGTATATATATAAATTAGGTAATTAGATAAATATTTTAATATATGTGTTATATGGCATCATAAGTGAGAAACGAGAAAAAAAGATTTTTTTGGAGTTCCGCATTCTTATAATTGGCATCACAAAAGCGTTGCTAGCCTTTCATGGACACATACGCATATTTCTTGATTACCCCCCAAGTTGTGGGAATACGGCGGGTGGTAGGTGGTTCCACAATTGCACAGTCCGTGGCAGAAAACTGCAATTGAATCGCACGCTAGGGGATTATCAACTATCCCGATGATGAAAAATATAATTGCTATAATTATATTTTTGCAAATAGTTCGAATCGATTAGGTCATGTAATTGCTTGTATGTCTCATATTTCTTTTAAAAAGGTATATTATATATATTTTTACAAATTAACGCATTGAATGCCATGGGGGTCACCGGTGACCGGCACTCAACTTGGCAGTGACGCCATGGGGGCCACCGGTGACCGGCGCACCCAGCCTGACTTGTTTCACATGTTAATTGCTATGGCGGTCACCAGCGTCCCCCATAGGATGTCATACATACACTGTCCAACATGTCAAACATACACTGTAACTTATATATTGAAGATAATATTTCATCATTATATGTATCATTTCATCATTATGTCCATCGTAGTGCCACGGACAATTCCTGTAAATTTGTGCGTGGCATTCAACGTGTCAACTTCATACCCGTAAGTCCTATGAGATGTTTATTCTGCCCCCAATTGGACATAAGAGTCAATTTTATCTTCTCGGCCACATATTTAACTTCCTTTTCCTCTTCCTGTACAGTCTCCGGCATTGGAGGGCTCACGTGAACACTGTTGTTTGCGGTTGGGGGTCGCTTATCAACAATACTACAGTAATCGTTCACTGATTCGCTTTCACTCAGTAATGCTCTGAAATTCTTATCATTTACCATTACCGCTTCCAGGATACTTGAATCTTTTGTGAATAGGATCGTCTGAAAGAAAATAAACTACTAAATATAGCCGGCATGCAATTTTTTTTTCTAAGACTCACTATTACATTGCTAAGATAATTTAACATTATTGTTTACCATTCGTTATCGTTTTTGATTGAAAAATCATTTTGAACAACATCCCACAAAAACCTATAATACATTCGAAAACCATATAATATTATATGTAATATATACTCGTAAATTAATAAATAAATATCGCAAATTAATAAATCGTTTTAAAATAACAAGGGTAAGCTACATTGCGTTAAAGAAATAAAAATAAATATTGTTCTGAAAGAAAGAATGTTTGTACTTTGTACACTGCAAATATTTATTATAACATATTGTCTGACAAATCAAGAACAGGAGATCATTTATGTAGCCACACAGCGTAGATGCCATAAGGAAGTGCTGAAAAACATAGGTCGAGTCAGCCCTGCCAGGAGAAAAGTCGTGCCATTTCTATTATGAATATATTATTACAGTTTCGTTTAGACTATTTAGTGTTTCTTTTTATTTATGAATTAACATTTTTTATATTACACTGGCACTCATTTTTAATCTATATTTTCCAGAAATCAATTATAATAAAAATAAAAATTATCCAGCAATTTTTTTATTTTGCGGACCATTTGGCGTTCCTTTGTGAGTAGCGCCCGGGACATGATATTTTTATTGCATATATTTCTGATTCGAATATGCAATCAAAGAAATTTTGACATCTGTGTCATTTACAGCGTTTTCGCTTTTTATATTGATATAACATTTATCAAGAATTTTCTTTAGATTTATAACTTACATCACCAAATGTTGGAAGTAGCCCTTTGAGTTCTCCGCTGGATCTTGCGATCTCGCCTTGAAATATAACTTGATCGTCCAGTTTGATCTGGACCAAGCGCACACCTCTTGCGGAGTAGATACGAGATTTGTTATAATTCTGCAATCAAATGTGGGCACTCCTAATTTATAAGTAGAATCAATCATTTTTCTATTGCGAAGATATTTTTTTTAAAACAATGCTAATGCGAAAACATAACGATATTCGATCGTTAACGATAGTCTGATTTTTATGTAATTGCGTACTCCTTAGGCACGAGACGATTTAGCTCCCACGAGTAACCCTTGTATCATGAGACCCAGGAAGGGTCGAGGACGAATGACAGGCTCGAATATGGATTATAACATGGCTTTATCACTAAAGACGACGTTAAGGTATCAAAGGACGCCAAACCCATGCACTTTTAAAGTGACAGTTAGAAACCGGGAGAGCCTTTGCCCCGCAAGCTGATATCAATACAGTAAGCACTAGCTCCGAAACGTGTACCTAAACAAACGCGGCAGATTTAACAAGCCCTTGATTGTTTCTATGTACACAAAAAGTTCTTATAAAAAAACAGACTAGATACAATTTTTTCATAAAGCTAAACTCTCCATACGTAAGTCCTTTTTTGAAATTGAATTTAAATTAAAGCTATTATATTATTGTGTGAGACAAAATATTTACCCAAATCCTTAAGAGTGCCAGCCTTGTAGAGTTGGCAAGCAACAAACTGAGCGCTAGAGGTGCGTTGAGAGGCGCCGGCACTGACCACGTGTGCTGATCATCGTGGGTTCGAACGACGCCATCCATAAGACATTCCACACGACCGTGCTTTGAATGATCGCCCGTGTCAGAATCGGACCACACCTCAAACAAACATGTATAAATAAAATAAAGATAAAATGATTTATGTAACAGAACAGTAAAAAATCGTGAATATATAGGATGTTTGGTTGCAGAATTAAGTTATAGATCAAATCAGTAAACGCGTGCTTAATGATCTGATCTAATGATTTCTGTCAATAGTGAGATAGCATCCTGGTTCCAACTCATACAAATGGTTTAAACAATATGGCGCTACGCCTCACATTTCTAGAGAGACCATGGAGCTACTGTGTGGTTTCTTCCCTAACAAATTAATAAGCCGTTTCGCCGATATTCGCCACCCAAATCGCCGGATCTCACCCCTATGGACATTTTTCTGTAGAGGTTAACAACTGTAACCTAGTTAAATCTCAGCACTAAAAGAAAATATCGTCCGTAAGGTTAACGGCATACCAAAGTCACTTCGTCTGCTAAGCACTCTCTTGTTCGAATCCTGCTTTATTTAATAAAACGATTTAGACTAAGAAACAGTATTTGGCCTTTCAGATTTGGGGAACGATTTTCGGCTCCTATATTCAGCTATTATATTCATATCGTCATAATGATACACATATATGTATATGTGTGTGTGTGTGTGTGTGTGCTGTGTGTGTGTGTGTGTGTGTGTGTGCGTGCGTCCATGCGTGCATGCGTGCGCGTGCGTGTGCGTATGCGTGGATGCGTGTGCGTGTGTTTTGCTTGGAAAGGTTGACTAGCAGAGAATGCCTTCCGGCAATAAGTCCGCCTTTGTACCAAAAATGTACATCAAAAACAAAAAAATACATTCTGTTTCTACCGCCGCACACAAATAGACTATATATAGTAGAGAATTACGGAATTCTGATGATTATGATAATACATATTTACCTTTCTCCTCAACCTTACTTACCTTCTCTACATTGACTACATCACCTTTCACATCAAATAGTTCGATACCGTTTAAGCCCACTAGGTACTTATCTCCCCAATTCGAGTAAATTTTTATTTCCAGCAGTCTGCCCTGCGGTAATTCCGGTATAACAAATTCACTATTAACTGTTTCCTTTTGTGTATTTTTCTTCTGCACAGTTTTTAAAAGTATTGCGTTCTTCGTTTGATTGTTTCTGGGCAAAGATTTTTTGGGGCCGACATTTATTTGATGAGAGTTCACTAAATTATCTTTGGAGAATAAGTTTTTCCTTATTTTAGTCGTTTCTTGAGCCTCTACAAACAAACAAAATGAAATATTCTTAAACTTAGTCTTAAGATGTAGTTATCCAAAAGGTTATTGAACAAACGAGTGATAAATAAAGTCAGAAGTTAATTTGTGAAAATCTTGATCACGATCATATATACTTATTATATTATTATCTGATATCATGCGATATTATTTTTCTATTTTAGTTTCGTGAATCTTAGCAAGAAAATATTTTGACTCTCCATTTTGAGGATGTGAATTATCAACACGCGTTGCCTACCTCAGGGTAAAAATGAGAAGAGCAGAACAAGGCAATAAGGAAGGAAGAGGGCAGGAAAGAAAGTTGAGCCTCTGACTCTATTTCAAGGCTTACCGAGAGAAACGGAGTAGTAAAGAGCAATTATTAACATTTTTACAACAATGAGAGCTTTTCTCTCTTAACTTTTGTATTTCGGTGAAGTTTCGGATACAAGGAAATATATATAATCATATGATATAATGTATATGAATTATATAATTATATTAATATGAAATAAAACAGGCACCTTATCATTGCCTTTTCTATGGATAATATTAATATTTTTAGTACGTCATTAGCTTAGATAACTAGAAATTTCCTTTTATTTTTTTAATTTTTTTTTACAGTTAAATCCTAGAATCTGTGTTTTAGTCAATATAAACAGTGTAAAAAAATCCATGTGAAAATACACATATTTATGGGTTTAGTGAAATTAAGACTACGAATATTTCATGGTAGTTTAATAAAAAAAGACGTCTAATTAATAACGAGTAGCAATTACGGCATGTAATCGCCTTGGCTTTTGATGGTGTCTTGTGGAATATGTTCCCACTCAGCCGAAATCACATGTTTAAGCTCCCTGATGTTTTGTGGAGGTGGTTGGACAGATCGTACTCGTCTTTTTAGGAGGTCTCAGATGTGCTCAATGAGGTTAAGGTCGGCGCTCTGCCCTGGCCAGTCCAAACGACGCATACCGACCTCGTGCATAAAAGCGTCTACGTCGCCAGAACGATGGGCCTGAGCATTATCATTCATGTAAATGGCATCTTTACCAGTTACATCAGTGCGAGTTGTGTATTTTGAACAAAGAATTCCTGTTATATACCTTTACGCATTTAGTGAGCCATTAACAATGAATACTATCTCGGTACGATAGCTTTCTTCAAAACACGCGTCATCATAACGTTTCCCTGATCTTCGTAACACTCACCGACGCAGACTTCATTATACAAATTCGAGCCTTATCGGAGAAGAATACGATACTCCAGTTACCTAGTGTCCAAGATAGGCAATTTCTAGCGAAGCTCAATCGAGCAATCCGGTGCTCATGGAATAACTTGGAGGCCCGTGCTCGTGTACTGCGTATACCAGCAGGTAAAAGCCTCTTCCAGACAGTCCATAGGCTAACTTGTATTTTTACTTGTGTAAAAAGAAACCTTGAAGAGGTACGAGGACTCTTCAAGGTTTCTTTTGAGGTCTATGTAATTGAATTAGCGGTTTCTCAGCGCCTGAGTTACTAAAAAGCGATCGGCTAGTAATTGTGTGCAATGTTTTCTACCAGAACCTTGCCTTCTCTGTGCTCTGTGCCAATGGAACCTGTTACTTGGTATCGAGTCCAGATTCATTGGATGGTTGAACGACTCACGTTTAACCGCTGTGAGATGTAACATTGGCGACACCCCTCTTCCAGCAGCACTATGATTTTACTAGTTCTTATTGCTTTTTCTGGCATTACAATAAAACTTCTACCAAAAATAACAAAAAGTTAGCTTTAGTTTCCTGATAACCTTTTAACAATAATCATAATTTGGCTATTAACAGCTCTTTAGAACTAAATTATTACCAATAATGTAGAAAAATCAAAACCGTTTTTTTTTTTGCAAAGAAGTGTACATTATTATATTTACTTGTGTGCAGTATGAATAGGCGTGCAGTTGCAAAGATGTATAGTAATACATTTCTCGCATTTTTAATTGGTTTTGCAGGTATATATGTATATGGAGCGGTGATTACTTAGCATTAGGGCGGCGACCCAGTTCACAATCTTTTATATAAGTATAAAGAAAAAATAATATACTTACTAGGACCTAGTATAACATCATTAAAATCGTCATCAATGACATTATTCATCCTTCTGTGTCTCGGTGTCACGTAGTGTGGTAGGATATCCGACAAGAAGTCATTTGAAATGCTTTTCGCAGTATCATTCCACTCTAGTTTGCTCCTGACATTAACGTTCTTTCTCTCTGTTTTATTGTACCCTGGAGTAAAAATTTGATTGATTATTTAGTATATGGACAGACAAAAGTTTTACTTAGCTAAGATCCGCGACAAGCTTGTCGCGAATGTTAGCCAAGTAAAACTTTTGACTGTCCATATAGTGATGGATTTCCGCAAAGTAACGCCTGACTCCATTAATGATGATTATTTAGTATACACGTTATAATCCGATGACGGTATAAAAAGCCGGTTGAATATAAAAAGATTAAACTCATATTCTTTAAATGTAAAAATTTGACGTTTGAATAGTTTGAGGACTTATAGTAATAAAGTTTTGTAGTGCCTTAATTACTATTGTTATTATAGCTAAAATTGTGGCGAAGAATTTTAATAACCATTTAGGTTTTTAGCAAATGCTAATGCTACAATACGCCACAAGACAATGGTTATCTTTCGTAGAGTCTACTAAACCTGAGGCAAACCACACGTAGGTATACATTATTCAAAAATTGGTATTCTGTGTTGTGTCTTAAACCTTATATATTTTTTTTAATGACAGAGCCAGCGCCAAGAGGTCACTGCAACCCATACACACTCGTCACGCCATTGTTTGTGGCAGAAAATTGTGAGTCAATCGTGCTTGTGAAAAATAAAATGAAAAAAAACTATAGGTGCTTATTAAGTGCTAAGCTAAATTATACCATTAGTGGGACGTAATGTGCCTGCAGAGTGTGCAGCTGGATGCTTTTGTGACCTCTGTAGTAAATCCATAGTGGCATCTAAAGATGTCCTACGCGATAATCTAAATCATGAAAACAGACATTTTTCATTAAAATACATAATACATTGTATTAAAATTAATGTTTATCTTGGAATAAAAATCATTACCTATTTTCTAATTTAGAACATAAAACTCTCGATTTTTCTGTCGGATATGAATCATTACTATTGTGATTTATATGTGTCTCCTTCATTCCCCTAAAATAAAATAAAAACGTAAGTACTTAATTATAAGGTAAGCTCTATCGAATTGTTTAAGTTAGTCAGTTATAAAGTAAAATTTTGTAACCATAATAGAACAAGAAATTTAATGATAACGAACTTCGAAATATCTTCAAGCCAGAATGGAACTTCATCATTCTTAGTTGTAAATCTAAATCCATTTTTCTTCTGTGCCATCTTCTAGCCATGGGGTAATAAAGATGTTACGTTTGCTTTATAAAAGCTGTTTTGTATGCTTCACACATTTTACTAAAAAATATAGTAATAAGACAATAAGAAATGTAATTTTTAAAAATAAACTATTGCAGCATTACCAATCTTAATTTCCCGTATTTAATTATGTATTAAACATTTCTACTTGCTGCTTTTGAAACAATTTAAATCGCTGTTTGATTGACCTTGGTTGCGATAGCAACGTCGTTGTTCGGAAACTTGACAAAAGATATTAAGATATATAACATTAATATAAATTAATAATCATGGAATAAATGTGATCCATATCAATTGATAACACCTTCAATTTAAAACAGAAAGTGTATAGGTATGATAATAAATTATTTTTCGAATTTTGATCAAGATTTCGAATTTTGATGACGATTTCGATTTTTTTTTCGGTATTGTCTCACATCTGAATTCTTCGTTCCAGCTATTTTGTACATAAATGTTTTAATGTCACTTATTTATTTATCTCTTCTTATGCAAACTATACCTTTTTCAAATATTATTTTAAACTAATGTGAAACACATTTCTTATTTGATACTGGCAAAATGTTCTTGTCTTACGCATGTAATATTGAATTATATTGATTATCTGTCACATTTTTATATTTTATAACCTAAAAAGTCGTAAAAATCATTGAATAACCATTATATTAGTAAAAATCATTTATTTGTTTAATGAAATGTCGGATATTGAACAGAAAACTTTGAACGAAAGAACCGTAAAGGCCGAAAGAGAAGCCAAAGCTATTGAGGAGGAACTGGATAAAATTGTTAAAGGTGATCTAAGCTATGTTGGGGATCCAAGGCTAGAAAAGTTGATGGTTGATAATGAGAAACTTAAACACCGCCTAGCGATACTTGAGAATGCTATAAAGGCGGAAACTTCAAGCAACAAAATGAAAAGCGAACCAAAGAAAAGACCTAATTTAATAAGCGACATAACATCTGTGGACGGTACTGTATGTATCGTAGATGAACTTAAAAACATATTTGAAGTAGCTATTACTTCTGCATATCCAGCATTAGAAGATCCACCAATTGTAATAACACTCTCTGGCAACAACCCAAAGTTTGGAGATTACCAATGTAATTCTGCTATGCCTATATCTCAACTTTTAAAAGCAAAGAATGTAAAAACTAATCCTCGAGAAGTAGCCAATAATATTCTTAATAAAACACCAACATCTCCCCTTGTTGAAAGAATTGAAGTTGCTGGTGCAGGATTTCTTAATATATACTTAAATAAGTCTTTTATAGAACATGTATTGAGTTGTATACTTAGATTTGGTGTTCAACCTCCACCAGTTAAAAGGGAAAAAGTAATTGTTGACTTTTCATCGCCCAACATTGCTAAAGAGATGCATGTGGGTCACTTAAGATCTACAATAATAGGTGACAGCATTTGTCGCCTTTTAGAATTTTTATACCATGATGTGTTAAGATTGAATCATTTAGGAGATTGGGGTACACAGTTTGGAATGTTAATTGCACACTTGCAAGATCAATTTCCAGATTATAAAATTCATTCTCCCCCCATTGCTGATTTGCAAGCATTTTACAAAGAATCCAAACAGAGGTTTGACTCAGATGAAGAATTTAAAAAAAGAGCCTACTCATGTGTTGTTCAGTTGCAATCTGGCCAACCTGATTATATTGCAGCTTGGAAATTAATTTGTGAGGTTTCTCGCAAGGAATTTCAAAAGATTTATGACCGTCTTGATATAAAAATTATAGACAGGGGTGAATCATTCTATCAAGATAGAATGGATGCTATAGTTAAAGAATTAAAAGAAAAAGGATTCCTAGAAGAAGATGATGGAAGATTGATTATGTGGGGAAACCCTGAAACCCATGAGGGTATACCATTAACAGTTGTTAAGTCAGATGGAGGATACACTTATGATACTTCAGATTTAGCAGCGATTAAACAAAGGGTTCAAGAAGAAAAGGGAGATAGATTTATATATGTAACAGATGCTGGCCAGTATACTCACTTTATGACAATAGATGCATGCGCCAGGAGAGCTGGTATTCTTAAGAATGGACAAAAAGTTGAAAATGTTGGTTTTGGTGTAGTTTTAGGTGAAGATAGGAAAAAATTTAAAACAAGATCTGGGGACACAGTTAAACTTATTGACTTACTAAACGAAGGTTTGAAAAGGTCCCTTGATAAACTTAAAGAAAAAGGACGTGACAACGTTTTGTCTCCAGAGGAATTAAAAGAAGCTCAGGAAGCTGTTGCCTATGGCTGTATTAAATATGCTGATCTTTCACATAATAGAATTAATGACTATGTCTTCTCATTTGATAAAATGTTGGATGATAAGGGCAATACTGCAGTTTATTTATTATATGCATTAACTAGAATTAGATCAATAGCAAGGACTGCTCAGATTTCAGTGGACAAATTATTAGTGGAGGCACAGAAATCCGGTTTAAAACTCAATCATGATGCTGAATGGAAATTAGGAAAGATTCTGTTAAGGTTTCCAGAAGTTATTCTCAAAGCTGCGAATGATTTATATTTACATAGCCTATGTGAATATTTATATGAAATATCTTCAACATTTACTGAATTCTATGATAAGTGTTACTGTGTTGAGAAGGATAAAAATGGTCAAATTGTTAAAATATTCTATGAAAGGCTTATGCTCTGTGAAGTGACAGCGAGAGTTATGGAAAAATGCTTAGATATTCTAGGTATTAAAACTGTATCCAAAATGTAGGCTTTGTCAGTGGATTATTATTAACTTTGCTAACAGTTTTGTACAACAATATTTTAAAAAGTATCAGATACTAAGGTTATTAAATAAAACCTCCAGTGATTGTAAAATTATTTATTGAGTCCCCAAAAATCTCTACAAAACTATACCAGGATCCATTTATTAAAGATAACACAATTCATTATTATTTATTTATACAGAGCATTTACTGGTAGCTAATAAATATACACAAGATTTTAATATAATTTAAAACAATAACTTCACCTTCAACTTCCCATTATTACCTTTAGGTCACCAAACTATGTATCCAATGTAGTATCTATTAGATAGATTGAGGGTGAAAAAATGTCCAACAGTGAAGTTCTATAGGCTGTTGAAGATGATAGACTTTCCTGAGATTTTTTATTCTATTTATAATTTGAATGAAACAATATTTCATCTAAAATTTATTTTTCTAATGTAGGCATGAATACAGAAAAATATATATGATAGAAGGAGGATTTAATCTCTGTTATTTTTTTTGTCAAAAAATTATTTCTTATAATTTAAATTGATGAAACTTGTCACAAAAACACAATTACAAGTACATACTTACGTCGTTATGTGATCAATAGGTTGTTAAATAAATTTTACAATATTTACTTTTGCATTATAGACATACCGGCGTACCTGTAGTAGAATTTTTTGATTCTAAAGTTTATTAATGTCATAAAATTAAATTTTTGAACATGTGAGGTAATTTTATTTTATTTATAATCGAGGTTTTTTCTAGCATTCGAGTAATACTTTCAATTAAGAAAAGTTTGTGTTACAATTCACATGCTTTAACTGTTATATCCTCTTAAATTTCTATTGATTAATTTCTCTTACATAAAACACTAACTTACATAACTATAGGATTAAAATTGCAATGTTGTTACTTGAGATAAAGAAACTGGGATTTCATTAACTCTTATAGGAAAATTATTCAAATATCAAAATGTACACTATGACATAATTTTTTTTATTTAATAAATCATCTAAAATCATGTCATTTAACACCTTTAAATTAAGTTCGAACAAACAAGACATTGACAGAGGTGTACAGATCTACAAATACGTCAGCTTTTATGCATAATTTATTACCTATCATCTATTTATATAACACTTAAAAAATAGACGTAGAAATATTCTTACTGTTTATTAATTTTGTAAGAATAACGTTTGAGACTAATTCAATTTTTCAGCTTCGTGATACATAAATTAAATAAAAAAATTATGTCATAGTATACATTTGATATTTGAATAATTTTCCTATAAGAATTTATGAAATCCCAGTTTCTTTATCTCAAGTAACAACATTGCAATTTTAATCCTATAGTTATGTAAGTTAGTGTTTTATGTAAGAGAAATTAATCAATAGAAATTTAAGAGGATATAACAGTTAAAGCATGTGAATTGTAACACAAACTTTTCTTAATTGAAAGTATTACTCGAATGCTAGAAAAAACCTCGATTATAAATAAAATAAAATTACCTCACATGTTCAAAAATTTAATTTTATGACATTAATAAACTTTAGAATCAAAAAATTCTACTACAGGTACGCCGGTATGTCTATAATGCAAAAGTAAATATTGTAAAATTTATTTAACAACCTATTGATCACATAACGACGTAAGTATGTACTTGTAATTGTGTTTTTGTGACAAGTTTCATCAATTTAAATTATAAGAAATAATTTTTTGACAAAAAAAATAACAGAGATTAAATCCTCCTTCTATCATATATATTTTTCTGTATTCATGCCTACATTAGAAAAATAAATTTTAGATGAAATATTGTTTCATTCAAATTATAAATAGAATAAAAAATCTCAGGAAAGTCTATCATCTTCAACAGCCTATAGAACTTCACTGTTGGACATTTTTTCAACCTCAATCTATCTAATAGATACTACATTGGATACATAGTTTGGTGACCTAAAGGTAATAATGGGAAGTTGAAGGTGAAGTTATTGTTTTAAATTATATTGAAATCTTGTATATTTATTAGCTACCAGTAAATGCTCTGTATAAATAAATAATAATGAATTGTGTTATCTTTAATAAATGGATCCTGGTATAGTTTTGTAAGATTTGGGGACTCAATAAATAATTTTTACAACACAAGAACCTTTAATAACTCGAATACTGGTAAAATATTGTTGCAACCGTTAGCAAAGTTAATAATAAAAAACTACATTTTGGATACAGTTTTAATACCCAGAATATCTACATTTTTCCATATCATAAGTGTATCCTCCATCTGACTTAACAACTGTTAATGGTATACCCTCATGGGTTTCAGGGTTTCCCCACATAATCAATCTTCCATCATCTTCTTCTAGGAATCCTTTTTCTTTTAATTCTTTAACTATAGCATCCATTCTATCTTGATAGAATGATTCACCCCTGTCTATAATTTTTATATCAAGACGGTCATAAATCTTTTGAAATTCCTTGCGAGAAACCTCACAAATTAATTTCCAAGCTGCAATATAATCAGGTTGGCCAGATTGCAACTGAACAACACATGAGTAGGCTCTTTTTTTTAAATTCTTCATCTGAGTCAAACCTCTGTTTGGATTCTTTTGTAAAATGCTTGCAAATCAGCAATGGGGGGAGAATGAATTTTATAATCTGGAAATTGATCTTGCAAGTGTGCAATTAACATTCCAAACTGTGTACCCCAATCTCCTAAATGATTCAATCTTAACACATCATGGTATAAAAATTCTAAAAGGCGACAAATGCTGTCACCTATTATTGTAGATCTTAAGTGACCCACATGCATCTCTTTAGCAATGTTGGGCGATGAAAAGTCAACAATTACTTTTTCCCTTTTAACTGGTGGAGGTTGAACACCAAATCTAAGTATACAACTCAATACATGTTCTATAAAAGACTTATTTAAGTATATATTAAGAAATCCTGCACCAGCAACTTCAATTCTTTCAACAAGGGGAGATGTTGGTGTTTTATTAAGAATATTATTGGCTACTTCTCGAGGATTAGTTTTTACATTCTTTGCTTTTAAAAGTTGAGATATAGGCATAGCAGAATTACATTGGTAATCTCCAAACTTTGGGTTGTTGCCAGAGAGTGTTATTACAATTGGTGGATCTTCTAATGCTGGATATGCAGAAGTAATAGCTACTTCAAATATGTTTTTAAGTTCATCTACGATACATACAGTACCGTCCACAGATGTTATGTCGCTTATTAAATTAGGTCTTTTCTTTGGTTCGCTTTTCATTTTGTTGCTTGAAGTTTCCGCCTTTATAGCATTCTCAAGTATCGCTAGGCGGTGTTTAAGTTTCTCATTATCAACCATCAACTTTTCTAGCCTTGGATCCCCAACATAGCTTAGATCACCTTTAGCAATTTTATCCAGTTCCTCCTCAATAGCTTTTGCTTCTCTTTCGGCCTTTAAGGTTCTTTCGTTCAAAGTTTTCTGTTCAATATCCGACATTTCATTAAACAAATAAATGATTTTTCTAATATAATGGTTATTCAATGATTTTTACGACTTTTTAGGTTATAAAATATAAAAATGTGACAGATAATCAATATAATTCAATATTACATGCGTAAGACAAGAACATTTTGCCAGTATCAAATAAGAAATGTGTTTCACATTAGTTTAAAATAATATTTGAAAAAGGTATAGTTTGCATAAGAAGAGATAAATAAATAAGTGACATTAAAACATTTATGTACAAAATAGCTGGAACGAAGAATTCAGATGTGAGACAATACCGAAAAAAAAATCGAAATCGTCATCAAAATTCGAAATCTTGATCAAAATTCGAAAAATAATTTATTATCATACCTATACACTTTCTGTTTTAAATTGAAGGTGTTATCAATTGATATGGATCACATTTATTCCATGATTATTAATTTATATTAATGTTATATATCTTAATATCTTTTGTCAAGTTTCCGAACAACGACGTTGCTATCGCAACCAAGGTCAATCAAACAGCGATTTAAATTGTTTCAAAAGCAGCAAGTAGAAATGTTTAATACATAATTAAATACGGGAAATTAAGATTGGTAATGCTGCAATAGTTTATTTTTAAAAATTACATTTCTTATTGTCTTATTACTATATTTTTTAGTAAAATGTGTGAAGCATACAAAACAGCTTTTATAAAGCAAACGTAACATCTTTATTACCCCATGGCTAGAAGATGGCACAGAAGAAAAATGGATTTAGATTTACAACTAAGAATGATGAAGTTCCATTCTGGCTTGAAGATATTTCGAAGTTCGTTATCATTAAATTTCTTGTTCTATTATGGTTACAAAATTTTACTTTATAACTGACTAACTTAAACAATTCGATAGAGCTTACCTTATAATTAAGTACTTACGTTTTTATTTTATTTTAGGGGAATGAAGGAGACACATATAAATCACAATAGTAATGATTCATATCCGACAGAAAAATCGAGAGTTTTATGTTCTAAATTAGAAAATAGGTAATGATTTTTATTCCAAGATAAACATTAATTTTAATACAATGTATTATGTATTTTAATGAAAAATGTCTGTTTTCATGATTTAGATTATCGCGTAGGACATCTTTAGATGCCACTATGGATTTACTACAGAGGTCACAAAAGCATCCAGCTGCACACTCTGCAGGCACATTACGTCCCACTAATGGTATAATTTAGCTTAGCACTTAATAAGCACCTATAGTTTTTTTTCATTTTATTTTTCACAAGCACGATTGACTCACAATTTTCTGCCACAAACAATGGCGTGACGAGTGTGTATGGGTTGCAGTGACCTCTTGGCGCTGGCTCTGTCATTAAAAAAAATATATAAGGTTTAAGACACAACACAGAATACCAATTTTTGAATAATGTATACCTGCATGTGGTTTGCCTCAGGTTTAGTAGACTCTACGAAAGATAACCATTGTCTTGTGGCGTATTGTAGCATTAGCATTTGCTAAAAACCTAAATGGTTATTAAAATTCTTCGCCACAATTTTAGCTATAATAACAATAGTAATTAAGGCACTACAAAACTTTATTACTATAAGTCCTCAAACTATTCAAACGTCAAATTTTTACATTTAAAGAATATGAGTTTAATCTTTTTATATTCAACCGGCTTTTTATACCGTCATCGGATTATAACGTGTATACTAAATAATCATCATTAATGGAGTCAGGCGTTACTTTGCGGAAATCCATCACTATATGGACAGTCAAAAGTTTTACTTGGCTAACATTCGCGACAAGCTTGTCGCGGATCTTAGCTAAGTAAAACTTTTGTCTGTCCATATACTAAATAATCAATCAAATTTTTACTCCAGGGTACAATAAAACAGAGAGAAAGAACGTTAATGTCAGGAGCAAACTAGAGTGGAATGATACTGCGAAAAGCATTTCAAATGACTTCTTGTCGGATATCCTACCACACTACGTGACACCGAGACACAGAAGGATGAATAATGTCATTGATGACGATTTTAATGATGTTATACTAGGTCCTAGTAAGTATATTATTTTTTCTTTATACTTATATAAAAGATTGTGAACTGGGTCGCCGCCCTAATGCTAAGTAATCACCGCTCCATATACATATATACCTGCAAAACCAATTAAAAATGCGAGAAATGTATTACTATACATCTTTGCAACTGCACGCCTATTCATACTGCACACAAGTAAATATAATAATGTACACTTCTTTGCAAAAAAAAAAACGGTTTTGATTTTTCTACATTATTGGTAATAATTTAGTTCTAAAGAGCTGTTAATAGCCAAATTATGATTATTGTTAAAAGGTTATCAGGAAACTAAAGCTAACTTTTTGTTATTTTTGGTAGAAGTTTTATTGTAATGCCAGAAAAAGCAATAAGAACTAGTAAAATCATAGTGCTGCTGGAAGAGGGGTGTCGCCAATGTTACATCTCACAGCGGTTAAACGTGAGTCGTTCAACCATCCAATGAATCTGGACTCGATACCAAGTAACAGGTTCCATTGGCACAGAGCACAGAGAAGGCAAGGTTCTGGTAGAAAACATTGCACACAATTACTAGCCGATCGCATTTTAGTAACTCAGGCGCTGAGAAACCGCTAATTCAATTACATAGACCTCAAAAGAAACCTTGAAGAGTCCTCGTACCTCTTCAAGGTTTCTTTTTACACAAGTAAAAATACAAGTTAGCCTATGGACTGTCTGGAAGAGGCTTTTACCTGCTGGTATACGCAGTACACGAGCACGGGCCTCCAAGTTATTCCATGAGCACCGGATTGCTCGATTGAGCTTCGCTAGAAATTGCCTATCTTGGACACTAGGTAACTGGAGTATCGTATTCTTCTCCGATAAGGCTCGAATTTGTATAATGAAGTCTGCGTCGGTGAGTGTTACGAAGATCAGGGAAACGTTATGATGACGCGTGTTTTGAAGAAAGCTATCGTACCGAGATAGTATTCATTGTTAATGGCTCACTAAATGCGTAAAGGTATATAACAGGAATTCTTTGTTCAAAATACACAACTCGCACTGATGTAACTGGTAAAGATGCCATTTACATGAATGATAATGCTCAGGCCCATCGTTCTGGCGACGTAGACGCTTTTATGCACGAGGTCGGTATGCGTCGTTTGGACTGGCCAGGGCAGAGCGCCGACCTTAACCTCATTGAGCACATCTGAGACCTCCTAAAAAGACGAGTACGATCTGTCCAACCACCTCCACAAAACATCAGGGAGCTTAAACATGTGATTTCGGCTGAGTGGGAACATATTCCACAAGACACCATCAAAAGCCAAGGCGATTACATGCCGTAATTGCTACTCGTTATTAATTAGACGTCTTTTTTTATTAAACTACCATGAAATATTCGTAGTCTTAATTTCACTAAACCCATAAATATGTGTATTTTCACATGGATTTTTTTACACTGTTTATATTGACTAAAACACAGATTCTAGGATTTAACTGTAAAAAAAAATTAAAAAAATAAAAGGAAATTTCTAGTTATCTAAGCTAATGACGTACTAAAAATATTAATATTATCCATAGAAAAGGCAATGATAAGGTGCCTGTTTTATTTCATATTAATATAATTATATAATTCATATACATTATATCATATGATTATATATATTTCCTTGTATCCGAAACTTCACCGAAATACAAAAGTTAAGAGAGAAAAGCTCTCATTGTTGTAAAAATGTTAATAATTGCTCTTTACTACTCCGTTTCTCTCGGTAAGCCTTGAAATAGAGTCAGAGGCTCAACTTTCTTTCCTGCCCTCTTCCTTCCTTATTGCCTTGTTCTGCTCTTCTCATTTTTACCCTGAGGTAGGCAACGCGTGTTGATAATTCACATCCTCAAAATGGAGAGTCAAAATATTTTCTTGCTAAGATTCACGAAACTAAAATAGAAAAATAATATCGCATGATATCAGATAATAATATAATAAGTATATATGATCGTGATCAAGATTTTCACAAATTAACTTCTGACTTTATTTATCACTCGTTTGTTCAATAACCTTTTGGATAACTACATCTTAAGACTAAGTTTAAGAATATTTCATTTTGTTTGTTTGTAGAGGCTCAAGAAACGACTAAAATAAGGAAAAACTTATTCTCCAAAGATAATTTAGTGAACTCTCATCAAATAAATGTCGGCCCCAAAAAATCTTTGCCCAGAAACAATCAAACGAAGAACGCAATACTTTTAAAAACTGTGCAGAAGAAAAATACACAAAAGGAAACAGTTAATAGTGAATTTGTTATACCGGAATTACCGCAGGGCAGACTGCTGGAAATAAAAATTTACTCGAATTGGGGAGATAAGTACCTAGTGGGCTTAAACGGTATCGAACTATTTGATGTGAAAGGTGATGTAGTCAATGTAGAGAAGGTAAGTAAGGTTGAGGAGAAAGGTAAATATGTATTATCATAATCATCAGAATTCCGTAATTCTCTACTATATATAGTCTATTTGTGTGCGGCGGTAGAAACAGAATGTATTTTTTTGTTTTTGATGTACATTTTTGGTACAAAGGCGGACTTATTGCCGGAAGGCATTCTCTGCTAGTCAACCTTTCCAAGCAAAACACACGCACACGCATCCACGCATACGCACACGCACGCGCACGCATGCACGCATGGACGCACGCACACACACACACACACACACACACAGCACACACACACACACACACACATATACATATATGTGTATCATTATGACGATATGAATATAATAGCTGAATATAGGAGCCGAAAATCGTTCCCCAAATCTGAAAGGCCAAATACTGTTTCTTAGTCTAAATCGTTTTATTAAATAAAGCAGGATTCGAACAAGAGAGTGCTTAGCAGACGAAGTGACTTTGGTATGCCGTTAACCTTACGGACGATATTTTCTTTTAGTGCTGAGATTTAACTAGGTTACAGTTGTTAACCTCTACAGAAAAATGTCCATAGGGGTGAGATCCGGCGATTTGGGTGGCGAATTTCGGCGAAACGGCTTATTAATTTGTTAGGGAAGAAACCACACAGTAGCTCCATGGTCTCTAGAAATGTGAGGCGTAGCGCCATATTGTTTAAACCATTTGTATGAGTTGGAACCAGGATGCTATCTCACTATTGACAGAAATCATTAGATCAGATCATTAAGCACGCGTTTACTGATTTGATCTATAACTTAATTCTGCAACCAAACATCCTATATATTCACGATTTTTTACTGTTCTGTTACATAAATCATTTTATCTTTATTTTATTTATACATGTTTGTTTGAGGTGTGGTCCGATTCTGACACGGGCGATCATTCAAAGCACGGTCGTGTGGAATGTCTTATGGATGGCGTCGTTCGAACCCACGATGATCAGCACACGTGGTCAGTGCCGGCGCCTCTCAACGCACCTCTAGCGCTCAGTTTGTTGCTTGCCAACTCTACAAGGCTGGCACTCTTAAGGATTTGGGTAAATATTTTGTCTCACACAATAATATAATAGCTTTAATTTAAATTCAATTTCAAAAAAGGACTTACGTATGGAGAGTTTAGCTTTATGAAAAAATTGTATCTAGTCTGTTTTTTTATAAGAACTTTTTGTGTACATAGAAACAATCAAGGGCTTGTTAAATCTGCCGCGTTTGTTTAGGTACACGTTTCGGAGCTAGTGCTTACTGTATTGATATCAGCTTGCGGGGCAAAGGCTCTCCCGGTTTCTAACTGTCACTTTAAAAGTGCATGGGTTTGGCGTCCTTTGATACCTTAACGTCGTCTTTAGTGATAAAGCCATGTTATAATCCATATTCGAGCCTGTCATTCGTCCTCGACCCTTCCTGGGTCTCATGATACAAGGGTTACTCGTGGGAGCTAAATCGTCTCGTGCCTAAGGAGTACGCAATTACATAAAAATCAGACTATCGTTAACGATCGAATATCGTTATGTTTTCGCATTAGCATTGTTTTAAAAAAAATATCTTCGCAATAGAAAAATGATTGATTCTACTTATAAATTAGGAGTGCCCACATTTGATTGCAGAATTATAACAAATCTCGTATCTACTCCGCAAGAGGTGTGCGCTTGGTCCAGATCAAACTGGACGATCAAGTTATATTTCAAGGCGAGATCGCAAGATCCAGCGGAGAACTCAAAGGGCTACTTCCAACATTTGGTGATGTAAGTTATAAATCTAAAGAAAATTCTTGATAAATGTTATATCAATATAAAAAGCGAAAACGCTGTAAATGACACAGATGTCAAAATTTCTTTGATTGCATATTCGAATCAGAAATATATGCAATAAAAATATCATGTCCCGGGCGCTACTCACAAAGGAACGCCAAATGGTCCGCAAAATAAAAAAATTGCTGGATAATTTTTATTTTTATTATAATTGATTTCTGGAAAATATAGATTAAAAATGAGTGCCAGTGTAATATAAAAAATGTTAATTCATAAATAAAAAGAAACACTAAATAGTCTAAACGAAACTGTAATAATATATTCATAATAGAAATGGCACGACTTTTCTCCTGGCAGGGCTGACTCGACCTATGTTTTTCAGCACTTCCTTATGGCATCTACGCTGTGTGGCTACATAAATGATCTCCTGTTCTTGATTTGTCAGACAATATGTTATAATAAATATTTGCAGTGTACAAAGTACAAACATTCTTTCTTTCAGAACAATATTTATTTTTATTTCTTTAACGCAATGTAGCTTACCCTTGTTATTTTAAAACGATTTATTAATTTGCGATATTTATTTATTAATTTACGAGTATATATTACATATAATATTATATGGTTTTCGAATGTATTATAGGTTTTTGTGGGATGTTGTTCAAAATGATTTTTCAATCAAAAACGATAACGAATGGTAAACAATAATGTTAAATTATCTTAGCAATGTAATAGTGAGTCTTAGAAAAAAAAATTGCATGCCGGCTATATTTAGTAGTTTATTTTCTTTCAGACGATCCTATTCACAAAAGATTCAAGTATCCTGGAAGCGGTAATGGTAAATGATAAGAATTTCAGAGCATTACTGAGTGAAAGCGAATCAGTGAACGATTACTGTAGTATTGTTGATAAGCGACCCCCAACCGCAAACAACAGTGTTCACGTGAGCCCTCCAATGCCGGAGACTGTACAGGAAGAGGAAAAGGAAGTTAAATATGTGGCCGAGAAGATAAAATTGACTCTTATGTCCAATTGGGGGCAGAATAAACATCTCATAGGACTTACGGGTATGAAGTTGACACGTTGAATGCCACGCACAAATTTACAGGAATTGTCCGTGGCACTACGATGGACATAATGATGAAATGATACATATAATGATGAAATATTATCTTCAATATATAAGTTACAGTGTATGTTTGACATGTTGGACAGTGTATGTATGACATCCTATGGGGGACGCTGGTGACCGCCATAGCAATTAACATGTGAAACAAGTCAGGCTGGGTGCGCCGGTCACCGGTGGCCCCCATGGCGTCACTGCCAAGTTGAGTGCCGGTCACCGGTGACCCCCATGGCATTCAATGCGTTAATTTGTAAAAATATATATAATATACCTTTTTAAAAGAAATATGAGACATACAAGCAATTACATGACCTAATCGATTCGAACTATTTGCAAAAATATAATTATAGCAATTATATTTTTCATCATCGGGATAGTTGATAATCCCCTAGCGTGCGATTCAATTGCAGTTTTCTGCCACGGACTGTGCAATTGTGGAACCACCTACCACCTGCCGTATTCCCACAACTTGGGGGGTAATCAAGAAATATGCGTATGTGTCCATGAAAGGCTAGCAACGCTTTTGTGATGCCAATTATAAGAATGCGGAACTCCAAAAAAATCTTTTTTTCTCGTTTCTCACTTATGATGCCATATAACAGATATATTAAAATATTTATCTAATTACCTAATTTATATATATACCTAATATTATAAAAATAGCATTTTCCTCAGATTCATTTAATGTAAAATAAGAATGGTTATATAAAAATTTCTCAAACTATTATATAATATTAATCAGTTTTTTTGTTCTTTTAGAAATAGAAATAGAAATAGAAAAACTTTATTTATGACACCATTTTTTTTACAATTACCAAAATTAAATCCTTAATAATATTCTATATACAAATAAAAACACAAAACAAAAAGAAAATAATTTTAATCTAACGAGTGTCATAAAATGGTTCTTGCTCAGCATATGCTGGGCGCACTATTGGAGCACCCGGCGCTGGTTTTCAGCAAGAACCAACGTAGTCAGATCGCGGACCACAGTGACGACATTCATACTGACACACTCGTACATACAAATACATCCATATATATAACTACTCATACTCATATACACATACACATAAATACACGTACAGTACAATGGAATTAAAAAACACAAAGTCATGTACTAAATTCACCGCGTCCAAAAGAACAAGTTCCTGACTGCATATTTAAAATTAGATTTTTGTATTTTTTTTTAAATATATTTATTGTATGCAAGTTACGAAGAGGTGGTGGCAAGTTGTTCCAACATTTGGTTGCGGCGTATTTAAAGCTACCACGAAACGCAGCTGAGCAGTGGCGAGGAACAACCAGCAATGACCTAGGCGCTCTGGTATCGCCAGCGCTATTTCGTTTACGGGACCATGTTTTAAAATTGACTCATATGGGCTAACGAATTCTAGTAACTAGGCCGATGATCAATGCGTCCAGTAATTAATGACTAACTCAAATATATAACCAAGCGCTTTTCTTCTTAGTGTGCCTCTCCAGCTAGTAAAGGTTGGCAGTCAGTTCTGAATAATTTTCTCTATCTCTAGCGAGGCTAAATTAGTTGGGCAGCACTTGCTATCCTGGTCCATTCTCGGATGTTCCTTAGCCAAGACTTCTTCCTACGATCAACTTTCTTTTTTCCTACAATTTTTCCCATAGCGTTGTAACAGGAGGTATTTAGCGAAAAACTACTTGGAAGACGATAATTTGAAAACAAGACACTTTTACTGAGGTCAATTTCTTTCCTAGCAGGACATCGGTTGGTCTAGCCGCAGTTAAAGGATTACACCGACCGTTTGGCTCAGTGGCGGGGCTCTCCGCCCACGGAGTCCATGGTCGCGGGTTCGATCCCCGCATCGGAATAAATATATGTATGGATTTATAAATATTTATTCCGAGTCTGGTTACCCTCCCCCAATCCGCATTTCCGTTCCTGCCCTTTCCTTTCCCTTCCTTTCCGCTAATCCACGGTCTGCCGTGCCAAAGGATGCATGGCTAAGGGCGAGCTTAGTCGCAAGCGTGCCGACCGTCCCGCGATCGGGCTATGGTGCCTTACCTCAGCATGTAGGGCTCTGCTGGGGCTGACCTCCATCCTCCCTTGCGGCTCGTGGGATTTACTAAGACGAATTTAAGATACCTAATTTGTTGAAAAATGACGGCGACGTGATTCGCCACCCGTCACGTCCTGATTCTCACGAGGGCGAGAAGCGACCAATGGAGAGCCGATAGATGGCGTAGCCGGAGAGAATGGTAGCGGATATATATATATATATATATATATATATATATATATATATATATATATATATATATATATATATATATATACACCTGTATGTTGCTCACGGTATCTAACATTACTTTGTCAGGAATAGAAATCCTGAACAACAATCGAGCCGTTCCTGTGCAGCGCGCATACGCCTACACGTCGTACATCAGCGACGACGTGAGCGAGGAGACGAACCTGGTAGAGTGCAGAAGTCTGTTCAACGGGCGGAACATATCCACCGACGTAGACGACATGTGGTGCACAAAGTTCACGCCCGGCTCCAAGTTCTGTCACATCGTTATGGAGCTAACGGAAGTCACTGAAATAACTAGTGAGTAATTTTTTTCACAGCCCATATATATGTCCAACTGCTGAGCAAGGGGCTCCCTATTTCTGATGGAATGGACATTAACTCACCGCGTTTGTCCAATGTGGATTGGCGGAGTTGACTAGGAAGAAATATATGTGAGCCATACATATATTTATCCCGATGCGGGGATCGCACTCATAACCATTGACTCCGTAGGCGGGAAGCCCCGCCACTGAGCCAATTGGTCGTCATATGCTATGAAGTATTTTTTGCTTGACTGTAAGCGCCTTAAATGGACATCTGCAAAACTAAGAGAAGGGATATAAAAAATAGGAGCGGAGATATACTAAAGAAACTGTAACTGTATGTGGAGACCATAGTCAAGAAACTGTAAATGGTAAAGAGGATGTAATGGAAAGGGAAGAAAGAAACAAAGGAAGGAGTTGAAGGAGAATTATCATGATTCGTTTTTTACGAACCGATATTTTTCACGGCCCACATATATTCCAAAGATATGCACGGGCCTTAGATTTCCACATTGGCCAAGTGTGGTGGGTTAACGTCCATTCCTTCAGAAATGGGGAGACCCGTGCTCAGCAGTGGGACATATATGGGCTGTGAAAAAAATGTTAGAGCAATGACGCATTGCTCCAGAATTTTTTTCGCATGCTCATTTAATTGATTAAGGCATTATACAAGTTTCTTCACAACAGGTATTCGCTTATGGAATTACAACGCTAATATGGAACTGTCGTATATTGGGGCGAAGCACATCCGTATTACTTTGGACGATAGTATCTTGCACTACCGACCAGTGTTACTGCGGCGCGCTCCTGGCGACACCTGCTACGACTTCCTGCAGCAGCTGGATCTCGATACTATTGACGACAGGTTTGTTCTATTATCTAAATTTATGTTAACCTCGGTCTTATACACAGGTCTTGCGTCAACAGTAGTGGGGGTATATCGGCTTAGAGGTTGCGCTTTTCTTTTCAATTTACGGCCGCCAGAGGCGTGACGATAGATGGGTGTGCTGTGCAACGAAATTCTGCTTCTTTTGTCTATTAATATAACCAATTATAATGAAACGAACAAAGCGATAAACCAATCGAACAAGTCTTGATACAGTTTACAGTCGCTTGTCACTCAACCGGCGTGCACCCACCGATAGCAACGACGTACAGCGGCGTTGACGCGAAAGAAAAGGTATGACACGATCGTACTAATCTCTCACCACTGATCAATATCAGTCTTGTAACAAAGCCCAATGGCTTTGTTACAAGACCTGTGTATGTTGCTAAATACTAGACGTGGTGCTAAATTAGCTACTAAAGTAGCACCATTTTCTTTTCATTTTAGTGAGTTTTATTTTTTTTTGTAATTTTTAAGTAGCAGAATCTGAATTCATGAGTTCGTGTCTCCCAATAGACTGTTGATGTAAAGCATTTCAGTTGTATACATATACATTTCTTGTCTTCTTAATTTTAAATAAAACAATTGCAATAGGCTTAGTATGTTAATGACTTGCATAACGTGTGGCGGCGGGCTTGCATGAAGAGAATAATGAGTGTGGAGGAAGCAAGGGAAGTATGCCGAGATCGTAGCAGATGGAGATCTGTGGTCTCTGCCTACCCCTAGGGAAGACAGGTGTGGCGATATGTATGTTAATGACAACGACATGTGGTAACTGGTACAAAAATCTTATACGATACAATATAAAAATGTTAAAAAAGAGAGAAGAGTCATAGGATGCTTGGTAGATGTGAAACATTGACGACGGCTTGGTTTCTACAATATGCTCACGGCCACGTGTAAGTGACTCTATATAGAGTCAAGTGGAGGGGAGCGCAGTCTGAATCGAGACGACGTTACATCAAAATTAAAAGAGTTTTATTTCAATTGCATTAATCGATAAAGGAAAACAGTAAAATCTTTAGAAATCAATTCAACTTGGATGTTTTTCCAAACAGATTAGAGGACGCAAAAGACACTGATAGCTTTCGCATGGATTGCCTGGTGTACGGCAACGGAATGGATCTAGATGCCCCAACTGGCTTCGTCCTGCAGATCAGTATATTCTCGACGTGGGGTGATCCTTACTATGTGGGACTGACGGGCGTGGAGCTCTATGATCCACAGGGTAACCTCATACCAATCACTGAAACAAGTACGTGTTCTTAAAGTCTTTTAGATAATTATTATATTTTACTCAGCCGATATCTCAGCCCACTACAGGGCACGGGCGTCGAACAAACGTCGGACACGGTGTTAAAAAAGATAATGTGGTGTGAGCTGGTGACACGTTATCGATACCAGTACTGTATAGAATTGTAGAAATTGATTTTATTTTCGTTTTTTTATGTAATAATACTAATATAATATATATACTATAGGCCAGCAATGCATCTGTGACGCTTCCGGCGTTGCGGATGTCTATGGGCGGCAATAATCATTTACCGACCTGTGACCCGCATACTCGTTTGCCCGCTCTACTACAAAAAAAATAGTATCTACTACAAACATAATAGTAAATTTAATATATTTTATAAAATTTATATATAATATATTTATATATATTTTATAAAATTATATATTTAAATATCATGCCACGGCAGTCTACTGCTGCTAGCCCGATCTTCGGCTACACGCATTCAGTCTCTGCTAGCCGCCTTGCGTAGATCTGCGCTCCATCTAGAAGGTGTAGCGGTTCACACCCCGTACTATAGCGTGGGTGCGTGACGTCTGGCAACACTTCTCTTGCGTCCGAATCCGCTCTGACGCAACGTTTTGGTTTTCATTAGACTAATTATATTTAATTCGTATTTAAGTCTATTAGTCATACCAATTGCATTACATACATTCTAAACAATATAGAACACATTAAAGATCGAGTGCTGGTGTTTTATTGATCATGTCAACGACCCGGTATCCCGACAAAGGGAAGCGTTACACTCTACGTTTGCCGAGAGGCGGTCTCCACTGCAGCACAGAAATACATATATATATATATATATATATATATATATATATATATATATATATATATATATATATATATATAATTTACATATATATTACATATATATATATATGATTTACAATAAATGAGTAATTTCACCAGACGTGTGTGCGCACCCGGCCAGTGTAAATGTGTTGGACGCGCGGGCTAGGGACGTACGCACGCCGGCGCGGCTTGTCGATGGCCGCAACTCACGCGCCGACCCCGCGCACTCCTGGCTTGCTCCCGTACTGCCGAAAACACTCAACAGGCAAATAAATTATATTATATTATCTACGTATCATTTTTATATGATTAATGGAGTCAGGCGTTACTTTGTCGCACGAGACAACTATAGAAACAAATACTGATTAGTGTGCAGCTGATGTCTACCTGAGTAATAAAAAGCAATCTATGTGGACAGTCAAAACTTTTACTTAGCTAAGATCCGCGACAAGCAAACAATAACAAAAAATTAATAATGTGTTGCCTGCTGGATGAAGTGGATTTACCTGGAACTTAAACTAAAACTTACCGAAAAACGGCCGCCAGCAACTCTCCACCCACCAACCACTATACCAAACACACACCACCACTTTTCCGCCTTGCAAACGATACGTGTTTCGCCCCAACACGAGGCATCTTCAGGTATAGTAGATTCTACAGAAGACAACCGAAAAAAAACTGATTTTTCGGTTGTCTTTCGTAGAGTTCATCCAGCAGAAAAACACACATTACTAATTTTATGTTATTGTTTGCTTGTCGCGGATCTTAGCTAAGTAAAAGTTTTGACTGTCCACATACGTATTATATATAAAAATCTTGCCACTAAACTCCGAAATTACGTAACTGATCTTCATGAAATATTTCATACTATGCGTAATTTGGTACAACTTGAAGCATAGGATTGTTTATGAGGTATAAATTAACTTTAGTGACCAACAATGATGTTTATTGGACAGAGATTTGTGATTATTTGTAGGTTCTATGGGTTTCTAACAGATGGCGGTGTAAGTTTATTGACTGACACTTCAACATTTTTTGTTATCTAGATTGAGTAAGAAAGCAATAGATGGCGCCATGTTCCGACTTCTTAATGCTATGTCGCCGCTCATAAACGTCTCCAACATCAAGGCACTGCATAACCCACCTTAGAGTCGGATGTAAATATTGGGAGATCAACAATTTAAAGGGAGGGAAAGAAAGTGTTGAGAGAGAAGGAGGGAAGGAAAGGAAGGAGAAATTAGATGGGTTTTCAGATCCCCGAAATCATAGTACGAAACGCGGTAACTTATAAAAATGCTACTACATAACAACGATTTTCTGCACGGGTGTGGTCGCGCTGGCCTAGACATATATAGAAACGAGAATATAGAAAAAAAAAGCTGATTATAAGAGTTGACCCTACGAGAACATATGATTTATCTAAATAACTCAGCGAATCGAGTAGTAACCTCGAATTGGCAAATCCAGTGTAGACTGACCTCTTACTAAATGAAGTTTACAGGAATTTGATAAATGCGGGTAACTTAGTGTCATGCTTCGTTACAATTAATTAAGGAAACCCATATTACAATATTTTCTATGATATGATAATCTAAATTTCTACAATTGCAGAATATTCTTCGTGTTTGACGTTCCGGTTTCTGTATACGGCATGAAAATTTGGAACTACGGTAAAACACCTACAAGAGGAGTGAAAGAATTTGGGGTAACTACATTCAGAAATATTTTGAACCAAATTACCCATTGAACACCGCATAAGTAGAGTTTATGTTTGTATAAATGAATTATTGAGTTTTATGAAATTAAGCTCGACTTTTTGTCTTCTTATTAAAAATGTATCAGTAAGACAATTATACAGTGCTGTCCTACCCACCAATGCTTTTTTATGTGTATGGATAGGAAACGAACAAGCGTGTCATCTGTTAGAACAAGCAGTCAACGCCACCCATGAACATTTGCAACACTAAAATTATTGCAGAATCGTTGCCGGCCTTTGCGAAATGTCTAGGTTTATTTTTTGAAGGTTCAATGTCGTATTGGTTTGCAAATACCTCCCTAATCCCCTGTACTGAATTTCCTGTTATTTATAATACCTACCCGAAAATTTATCATTTTTTTCAGTAGGGGTTAGTTTAAAATATTTTTGAGGTATTTTTTTATGGGATAGGAAGGCAAACGAGCAGGCGTGTCACCTGATCAAAAGCAACCAACGCCGCTCATAGATATCCGTAGCGCCATAGGCATTGGGAAAGCGTTGCCGACCTTTTAGGAAAGTGTCATTATGGGAGTGGGAATAGGATGGGGTAGAGGGAGGGGGAGGGTGTTGGGCCTCCGGAACTCGGTCGGTCACCGTACGAAGTGCGGTAGGTAAGCTACCACTCAGACGCCGGTTTTCTGCGGGAGTGTGGTACTTCCCCGGGCGAGCAGGTCTATTCATGCTACACACAAATATAATGCCATTCTTGACGAAGAATACGTCTGCAGCGTGGCTCTACCACTATAAGGTATCTATGTTCAACGATCTCTATAGAAACCATTGCTATGGAAAACAATATGCATAACAACCATTTGATAATGCGTTGGTGGGTGTTGGTGCTGATGTTACTATATCAAAAATATTCACGCAAATGCCATTAATGACTAATACACAAACTTTCATCTCAAGCGGGCCCTGAATTCGATAAAGCTGTTAAAGCCAATAGGTTACCAGCATTAACATTGCAACAGTCGTAGCAATCAAAAGCGGATGAACAATAGGGAACGAACACAAACATTTATATTTATCGAGTATAGTAAAAATGTATTATTAATGGAGTCAGGCGTTACTTTGCGGAAATCCATCACTATATGGACAGTCAAAAGTTTTACTTAGCTAAGATCCGCGATGCATCTTCAGGTTGTCTACCGTAGAGTCTACTATACCTGAAGATGCCTCGTGTTGGGGCGAAACACGTGTCGTTTACAAGATGGAAAAGTGATAATGTGTATTTGGTGTTGTGTATAGTGATTGGTGGGTGGAGAGTTGATGGCCGATTTTCGGTAAGTTTTTGGTTTAAGTTCCAAATAAATCCACTAAACCCAACGGAAAAACACACATTGTTAATTTTCTGTTATTGTTTTGCTTGTCGCGGATCTTAGCTAAGTAAAACTTTTGACTGTCCATATAAAAATGTATTATTAATTTTGTAGATTTTAATGGATGATCTGTTGATATACAATGGGACATTGGAGTGTGTGACGGGTGAGGAAATAACACCGCAGTGGATTTGCTTACGGGACATTGATGTCGACAATTTGACACCGAGGTACTTTTATAGCTTTAGTTTTACGCGTATAAGATGTCGGAGAACGGACAACCGTTGGAATAGACCAGTGAGGGGTGAGCAAATTTATCCCGGGTCTAGTAACCCTGTCAAGCCGCATTGGACAAGCGTGTTGGGTTGACGTCCGTTCTTCCAGAAATGGGGAAGCCCGTGCTCAGTAGTGCGTCATATATGGGCTGTAAAAAACATACTGGAACACTGTAGGAGCATTTCTAGATTGTGAGAACTTATGATCTTTGATTAATACAGTCGTCTGTCTAACAATTAATAAAATCCACCACATGAAGTTAAGGTCGACAGTGGAAGGTAAGTGCCAATATTAGCGGGTGGTGGTGGTGATGTGTGTATCACTAAATTCCATAGGAAATAGTGGAAGTCAATAAAGTACTATAGTGTTATATGATAATGTTATTATCATATAACACTGTAGCACCAGTTTAAGCACTAAAATATAAATATTTTGGTGTGAAAAATTTTATCGCGGGGAATCGCAGTGACATCGTAGACAAAGACGTGGTCTCGATTCAGGCTACGCTCCCCTCCACTCGACTCTATACAAGGTCCCTTACAAGTGGCAGTGAGCATACAATAGAAAACGAGCTGTCGTCGATGTTTCACATCTACCAAGCGTCCTATGACGCTTTCTTTTTTTTTAGTAGACCAAGCGGACGAGCATATGGATCACCTGATGGAAAGTAATCACCATCGTCTATAGACATTCGCAATGTTGAAATCGTTAGAAATGCGTTGCCGACCTTTGGTAAGCATATTTGCTCGTGTAAGTACCCCAAAGGTGAAATAATTCGGGAAATTCTGGTGGTAGATTTTACCAACATTTCTTGAAATGAGAAAGGTTTGCCATAGTGAAAGAACATTTACAATTCTAATGTTTCACAGTCCATCAGATGCAAGCCACAGATCCACAACAAGCGGCTCGCGCCAATCCGCAGATCCCAACGCACGACCACATACCAGTGTTATGGCGAATACATCAGTGAAACAAAGACGTCACTAATTATAGCGGATCAAAACTATATTAATATAGTATCATACCACCCAGTATTTATGCCATATTTCCTACATTATTTTTAAAAAAAACTCGTTCAAAGATGTAAACAAAACACGTTATATGTAAATAATTCATTAATACTTAACAATACCAAATAAATGGTATAACAATACTAATGGTATGGTAATAAATGATCAATGAAGTCGGGCGTTAGCTTGCGAAAATCCTTTATTCAGATAGAGTCAAAATATGCTAAATTCTCCAGAAAACTACTATTGTGTGTTCACGAACCAATATATAGGAATCACCCAATACTGTGATACCTACCAGAAGAAACCGTCACAAAAATTATTTATTTTGTCCACCAATGTCTAAATAAATTCGAAAATTATAGTCAATTATTTTTTGAATTGCTATTCGCGGATCTCATAGCTAGGTTTTTATTGACTCTGCATCTTTGTGATAATAATAAGATATAAAAGTAATTGCCCCAATCGAAAAGTAATTTAAGACAGTGTAGAATTAAATCCTCGTTATTAAATGCTGTATGTCAAAACATATTTAAAACCTTAAAGTCTCAATTTTGTCTGCTTTTGGTAACGATATAGAATAATAAATTGGTGAGTGGGAATGAGGGAGAAGAGTGGGTGAGGAGAGGGACGGGAAAAGGCGTAGGGCTTCCGACTTTAAACATACGCAAAAAAGCGCAGTACTATATCGTCAGACTACTCTATTATCGTTAGAATACTCTATTCAGACGTCAGTATTCTGTTTAGTTTCTGGAAAACAACATGCGAAAAATGGCAAAATTTGTAACGGAGTACTACCATGAAAGCACTTACTGTTTCTATTTAAAGATAATATTTCCAGTTTTGTTCTTGCAGGAGTAGTATCATCATCAAAAAGAATACAATGATGACTATTGTATTCTTTTTTTCTTAAAAAAGTTATCTAAAATAACTTTAGGACTTGTCTATACTTATAATTAATTATTTTTATTTGTACTTGAGTAGTATATAATTTATTATAGTTTTAACTCTACTTGTGGCCCTACAAAAGTTAAAGAAAAATAAACAACTTTGACTAGTTCCTTAAATTTTTTCTGAATTCAAATTCTCACCTATTTACGTGCATAGTCACAAGTATATCTTAAATTCTACATCTATTATCACAAGTGCCAATGTCAAAATAGTCAGCGACAACAGATTTATCTAATAACTAGCGTCGAAACTCCTAGTCACTGCCATTGTGATACACTAGCCCTTAGGTTATATACTATACTATTACACTAGCCTTAGCACTTTATCTTCATCGTGACTTTTTTTAATATAAATAGAAAACGGTAAAATTTTAAATAAATCTTAGTAAGACAGTTGAGTTTCTCGAAAAGAGAAAAAAAATGGCATTACAAGGACGTAGCATTTAAGATTATTTTAGATCTCTAGTCTGCACAAGCGCCAAATAGTAGCCATATAATTTTAATAATGATAACGACTCCATAGTAATAAGTTTGTGATTGTACATTTAAACGTAGTCTGTACCAATAAATTATATGAGGTATGTTGTAGCACATTGTCAAGTCAATGGTAGATATGTCAAAGTTAATACAGTAGTTTCTTTATATAGTTTTGGTAGCGATGTATATTTGGTAGCGACTTTTTTCCTTAATAAAGTGACGTTACGGTGGTCTTAAACTTATAGTTCTATCTGAGATCCTAATAAAGATTGTTATTCTTAGTATCATGAGTTCTGTATGGCGATTATTCAATTTTTCATAAAATAATACTTGTGGCTAGGATTGATTTTTGTACATGGAATAAATATTTAACTCTCATAAGAAATACTATTTCGTTTTTATATCTTGACCTTTCCCGTAGTGTGTAAGACTATCATATCATACTGCCTCATGTATATAAGGTTAAGCATGCCAATCAACAAATATAAGTTTGATTTTCGACTGATGGCAGTATAATAACTATTAAACAAAATATAAATAGTCTTAAGCTGATGACAGAAAATCCATTTTAAGAGAGTTGTTTAGCAATGGAGATGCCGAATTTTTGCAGCAATTTTATAAAACAATTCTGATTGTATTGTGACATTTTCAGAATACTGTATATTTTGGGATTTTCATTTTAGTAGTTTTAAAAGTTTTACTAATGTTTAACACTTGGTGGTACGTATTAAACCATGAAATTGATTATGATTATTGTGATCAATCCGTCCACTTTCATCATTATTATCATGCCCAGAATCTTTAGATAATATAATATGTTGACGACTAATGTAGCTCAAATTACCCTTATGAAAAGCCTAGCTAAATATTGGCTAACGATAGGCAGGAGCACAAAGATAGCTCTATTCCACTGATATATATATAGGCTACTATCATTGTAGCATACATTTAGCGGTAGACTCTTATAAGTTTTTAATGAAAAAATGAAATTAAATTATTTATTTTAATATGGATTTCGTTATCTTAAAAATTATTTATAAGAATGTAGGACACATGAAAAATCAAAACTCTTTCCTATGTGGTAGTTGAGAGCAAGGAGTGAAGAACATTCACTCTGACAAGATGTAAACGACTGAGAATTTGGCAGAAAGCCATGAGAGCCATTGCATTATAACAATGAGTAGGAAAAAAGTGACAGAGAGGAGAGGTAAAACAGAAAAGATAAAAATTAGTTTATGGGGCTGCTTAAATCAATCAACTGAATATACACAAATTTAAAAATGTTTTAATATTATAAACCTACAGTATAAATTATTATACATTTGTAATCTGTCTATGTAATCGAAAAATATACTTTGAAATTATAACAGTTTCATGTTTACGTGTAGTCGCGGTATGCATATGTTACAGATACTGTATTTCATATGAAATTTTTAAATTAGTGAAGTTCAAGTTTATCACAATGCTATAAAAAAGACGTGTATTTCTATAGACTGAGAAAATCTCAAGCTATAATGGCCAGTAGCTCAACTTCTATAAAAGAGGAACAAAATTTAACTGTTGAACAGTTACAAAACCATGAGAATGTGGACATGGATGAAGAAATTTCTGCAAGAATGACAGCATCATATAGTGAGATATCTTTTAATTCTGATCAAGGCCAAGGAAGTGATGAACAAAGAACCGCTGGTCCATCAAGGCCTTATGATTTACCATCAGAAAATCGTAGACAAGATAAAAGGCCCTTAGATATAGATGGACATGTTCGATATGAAGGTGACATGACACATTATGTAGCTGATGATTTAGAGTTTAAAATTAAATTGTCTAGTCCCATAGCAAAAAGAGGGGAGACTCCAGTATTTGGAAGTTCAAGTGCCTCACGATCCAGCACACCATCAGGCAAACTTTATAGGCAAATTTTAGCTCCGCAGATTGGTCAAATAGATATAACAGTGCTCAATGACCTTGAGTATGAAGCTCAAAAAATAGCTCAGTCTGTGGACAATTTAATAGAAAACCTGTCAAATATTTTGCATGCTAATTCATCACTAACTGCCGAGAATATGGATGTATATAAAGATGCTGTTGGTAAAACATGTGATGCAATGGACAATAATATCAAAAGTATGTACACAATCTTAGCCAAAGGTGAAGAGGTATCTCAAGCAATGATACCTGTTCAAGCTCAAGCAGCCAGGATAGCTGAAATCAAAAGACTCATACAAATATTTGAAAATAATTTCTAGTTATTTAAAACATTTATTCTTCTCTAAAATAAATATATAAATCCTTGTTAACTTAAATACTATTGTTAGTGATTAACTGACACTAGAATTTTAATAACATGTTCAATTTTACATTTACCTTAATACCTTGATTTTTTGTTTTCAATTATTTTTCCTCAACCATGTTTAAATAAATAATACTTTAATATTCATTTAATAAATAAGACAAAATAATATTTTTTCAATCAAATATATTTTTTAGAACTGCTCAAATTAATTTTAGTAATTTGTAACTTTAAAAATATTTCTTTTGGGGAATAGCATTGTGTAGTATATAACCTGGTAACTCTTTGAAGTGTTAATTTTATGTTACATAACTAGTTGTTTTAAAATTACATTTATGATATATGTTTAACATAACATAAATTAGTATTTTGATAATGAAATTATTATTGTAATTAATGTATAGGTAATAAAGTTAGTAACTGAAAGCTACTAATATCAGCAATAATAATAATTATTTACATGATAATATGTGTGAATTTAGATCTAATCCATAACAGGAAAAAAGGTTTTATTTTATAATGTTATTAATAATTATTTTAATTTCATTATTCTATTTAAGTTTGGGAGGAAAACTAATGAATTATGTAACTGAAAAAGGTGAAATCAGTTGGTAGATATACATGATTGTATTGAATGATTGCCTGATATAATCTTCTGAACTACTATTCAAATTTAGAAATATTCAAATTCTTGTAATCATTAGAAGTCTTAGTAGACTTCTGTTTTACACATAGATTTCATGAACCGCTTGCAGTGAATTTATGCACCTCTTAATGATTACAGTTTATAGGAGGCGTTAGAAATATGCTTCTTCAAACGAACTAGTGTGTTTCCTAGGTAAATGCCTTCCTATGCAAAAAAAATTACTCGGCGCACAGAGGTGTTTCACACTATGATGTGTCTATTACTTGTATTAACAAAACCATATTAACATATAGATATATAAGATTTATAATTTCAATATTGCACTCTATAATTATTTTAAGAAAAACTCGACAAGTAGTAGGCGAACTCAATTTAAATATCGACTTTTGGAATTTGTATAATAATTACACATAAATTTCATGAGCCACCTGCAGTGAATTTATGCACTGCGTTAATAAGTACGATTTTAATATAATCTATACTTCTTCGTGCGATGCTTCTTCCATATTTTTAACGAGACTTACACCAACGTGTTGTAGAAAGCGCCGACATTATAAATTAGAGTAGGTGAGTAGGTATATAATCTGCGGCTACAGTAACGAACATCGATGTGCTATTTGTTAAAATATTGTACTCTTTTCATAGTTTGCTGTTATTTCTTACGTATTTTATAGTTATCTAGAGAATTAATATGTACATTATTATGAGTATTTTAATTTGTTAACTTTTATAAAAATAAAATCAGTTTTTTTAATTTCTTTACGACTATCCAAACGAAGGTAAAAATGTCAAATTTGCGGGAATTTTTGACAGTTGTCAATAAAAACAGTGTGAATTCATTTTAAAATAATCGATTAATAAGTTAAAATATATTTATCTATTATTAATATAAATTTTGGAAATAATGAGGTAAGCGTCTGTGAAGTAATGACTTGATTCAGTCTGGATACTTTTAAAAATACACAAAGTGCAGCAACTACATGACTGTATTAACATGGCGCTCTGTAACGACATGTGCGGACGATAACGCTCGTCCTTTGTCGTGTTTGTTCATATTTTAAGTGTAGGGATATTGTCAGTTCTTGGTTTCCAATTGCATACTACGTTTATGTTTGTTACATAAGCCATTTGAAGGGCTGAGCCTAATATTACCACATAAATAGTGATTATAGCAATGGTGAAAACCCGTCGCAGTAATGGAGAGAATGGTGAGGTAGAGGATGGAAATTACACTTTAAACGATGTAGCCAGCGTCTCTGATGAAAAGGTGAACAGTCTGCAATGATATGGAATGAAATTGAACTGTTTGCACCATTGCTTTTTTAGAATGACTTTGTAAATCAACTTCCTGTCCCCATTTTCCTCTCTACTAGT
>JASFAT010000726.1:0-44090 GCA_031353405.1 Baronia brevicornis
AAAAACTTGATCTTAATTTGTGACGATATCAAGCAAGAACCTCCCGGGTTATATTCGTTATATAGCGTTAATTAAGTATATAGTAATTAGCGCTCTGTAAAGTGAGAATGAATGAACATACATACATACATATCGTCACGCCTGTTTAATACGTCTACACGTATATCTACGTCATAGTGAATCCCACGAGCCGTATGGGAGGATGGAGGTCAGCCCCAGCAGAGGTAAGGCATGCTAAGGTAAGGCACTCTAGTACCCAGGGGAGCCCGATCGCGTGACGGTCGACGCGCTTGCGACTAAGCTCGTCCCTAGCCACGCATACATTGGCACGGCAGACCCTGGATTGGCAGAGAGGAAGGGAAAATGATAGAGAAGAAAAGAAAGGGCGGGGGAAAGGAAAGGAAACAGGCGGCTAGGCAAAGATACTCCCTAACTTGCTTTTTAAGTGCATAATTTAAATTCAATAAACCATTTCATTTTAGACACAAACCACTTAGATAAACACATTTATAAAACACAAGTTTGTTCACTGTCATATTCTTTTTATTACACAAGTGTTTCAAAACTATAAAATTAACTTTTAAAAGCTTTCACCGTGCTTCTTTTAAAGTTCTTTTAACGATATTTGTTCTCGTATATATAGTTTTTAACTGCCTCGTTATTTTGTTCAGACTTTATTGTATCTCTGCAGATATCTCTCACTGAACTTTTAATAGATATTTTTTTAAGGAAGCGGGTTAGTGATGTAATTAATTACTTATAAGGCACACCAAAACGAGCGGGAAATAAGTTTTTAGATTGAGTTAGATTGAAACCTTTTTTGTTATATAAATACTCAACTTCTTGGCATCGTAATGGCAGTTACTGAATAAAGAAAAGTCTGACAAATTAATATAGAAACGGAGGGACTTTTTCCGCTTATTTATATCAGTGGCATTGTGTTTTTATTTCGTTACATAAAGTATAATTCGATTTATACGTATAATTGCAGTGAAATAAAAAAAAGCGGGTGACTTTTTACTGCAAAAGTTAGAAAACCATAGAAGGTTTATATAGAACGGCTATCATTTTCTGAAGACATTTTGACTGACTTGTACATTGCAAAATACTTTTCTTTTATTTGATGGCAATTAGTTTTAACTATTATGCCAGTATCAAATAAAAACCAATAATATTGAATCTTTTAAAATGTAACTAGTCAGCTTGTCACGTTACATCTTGATAAAATGGGGGCTATTTTACCAAAACCTTCTATGAACTTTTTCAGTCAACTTAAAAAGTCACGATACACGTATTTATTTCATATCACTTCACTTATACACCTCAATCGAACTATATTGTATAATACACCACCATAATTAAACATTATAACTGATAATAATATAACATTATAAAAATGATATAAAAACACAACGTCGCTGATGTACATTGGCGGGAAAATTCTTTAAAATACTTAATGTTATAACATTTTATTTAAAACGGGCATAAAAGTTATATAATATATATAAACAGCGAAAAGATTAAATAGCGAACGTTTTCGTACCATAATTCATCAACATTTCAATGAATACTTTGAAAAACAGTAAATAATATTGTTATATACTGTAATCTTTTTTATTCCGGATCAGTTTGATGTGTCCCTGATTGTAAGTGATCACAGCCACCCATGGATATTTATATGGATGGGCATTGCAGATTCCGCAACTTGTGGCATTACATCTTGCCCCAAGTTGCGGAATCTGCAATATATATAGTGGGAGAAGTGGCTTGTTAATGAAAAAGGAGTAAAGGGTTTGGCACCCAACTGTAACCCAAACCGCAAAAGGTAGCTTTCTGTTGGTATGTATTTTTTCCCCGAACAAGCTAAACCATTTCCCACCGAAAAAAATTGTAAAAACGAGAAAGATAGACAAACCTAATATTTTTATTTTTGTTTTAAATTGTTGAAAGACGTAATGAATACAAAAGGATATTTTTTTATAGGATAGGAAGGCAAATGAGCAAGCGTCACCTGATCGAAAGCAATCAACGCCGCCCATATATATTGCATATTTAAAAATTCTGCTCTGTTTGCACTTCACGTCTGGTATCATCCAAAAAATGTCACCAGAAATTGAACAATTACTTACTTTATTTCCAGGTCCCGCGTTTCAACGGCTCATCGTACCTCAGATTGCCAGGCCTCGGTAATTCAGCGCAGTCGTGGCTTGAAATCCAGGTAACAACAAAGTTATAGTCTTCTCATCAGTTTTGTTCACACTATATAGTTAATTACTATATAGGCTCGTGGGATTCACTAAGACAAATTTAATATACGTATATTGTTGAAAAATGACGGCGTGGTTCGCCACCCGTCACGTCCTGATTCCCACGAGGGCGAGGAGCGAGTGATGGAGAGACGTTTCGCTGCGATGAATGTGAGAGGAAGAATGGATGAAAGGATAGATTAGTGTGGAGGAGGCGGGGAGGGTGTGTCGGGAACGTAGCGGATGGAGCTCTGTGGTCTCTGTCAACCCCTGCGGGGAATAGGCGTGAATATATAAAAAAATATATATATTATTTATTGTTAATCTAGCATTTCTGCGGTATTGTGTGATTACGACATAGAAAGAGTTTCAAAAAAGAGCGTGTGGGTTCATTAAAGACTGGCAAGGCATCTGAGACGCCTCCGGGATTGTAGATGCCTATGGGTGCCGTTGATCATTCACCACCAGGTGTGCTGCATGCTCGTTTGCCTGAAAATCAGTTTCAGTAAGATTCAAAGTAACAATATTTCAATATTTTATTAGTTCAAAATCCTTATAGAATGTAATTTTTCCATCTCCATTCATTTCCATCGCCAAAAGTTGGCAGTTCCCCTGGCGCGAGCCGGAACTTCCCGGAAAGTGTTTCCGGTTAATTGAATTCCCGCACAACTTAGTAGTGTTAAAGTAAAACTTCACAAAGAAGTATTAAAAGGGGAAACTTTTTAAACGAATATTTCGCGATTTTCTTACCAATTTAACACTTCAAATATACTCCGAGTGGGAAGTTTCAATGTTTGAAGTTGTGTGATTTTTATTAACGAGAAAGATAGGCAAACGAGCAGTGCGTCACCTGATCTTAAGCAACCCCCGCCGCTCGTTAACATGAGCACCACCTTATGTTAAGATTTGTGTGTCGCAAGCCCCTGTCAAGTGTGTCGCGAAATTTACAAATCAATTTCATGTCCCTCGTATAACACGTGGATTTCCCAAATCATATATATGATTCGACAGTCCATAATCAACTTTCTTTGTACATCTAAAATTAAATTATTTTATTTAGTTTTTGTTCCCAGGTTTTGAGATTTAGCAACATTGATTATACATTACAGTGATTCCTTGTATAGCGCGTTTCCCTTTAACGCGGAACCGATCTACCGCGTTATAGGAGGGTTTACTGTATATGTATGTATATATATTACTACTCGTAACCTTAATTCACTATACCCATAAAAATGACTATTTTCACATGAATTTCTGCTTACATTGAATAAAACACCGATTCTAGAATTTAAATGTTAAAAAAATGTTATGTAAATAACAAATTTCTAGTTATCTAAGCTATTGACATACTAAAAATATTGACATTATCCATTGAAAAGCCAATAACTGTAAGGTGCCCGTTATTTTTGCAAAGGAATTTATATATAAGCTTCTAATAATGCCACCTAGCCCGATCTTAGCTGTGAAGCTAAGATGTGTGAACATCAAGTTACTGACAGTCTGCGCAAATCGTCACACGATATCTGGAGATCGTCCCACAATACGTTTACCAAGACGCGGTCTTCACTTCACGGCGGCGTTGATTGTCTTCCATTAGACGACACTCTTGCTTTTTTGCCTTCCAGCGCACATAACCAGTTGTCTGACAGCATCCATAAAAAAGTCCACGGTCCATAATTCGCCTATTTATCTTTATCGCCTATTTATATTATCTATCTAAGTCTTTATGAGTAAATTTCGCAAGACCAACAAGAAACTAATATTATTACATAGTTTGAGAGATTTATATAAAACTTTTCACTATAGGTATAAAAAGGGATATTATTTGAGGAAAATACGAAATATTGCACTGGACGCGCTTTAAGATTATCCGTTAAATGGCGTCAAAACTGAGAAAAGAAAAATTTATTTTTATGTAAATACGAATTATGCCAAAGATATGGGCTTTCTTATATAGGTTTTAGAACAACTACAAAGCCTGTTTTTACTAAGGATATTTATTAGTTGTCAAGCTGTGCTTGCTACCGACCGCAAATGGGGAAATGGCGTGCAAAGCTTTCATGAATAAATATTCTAATTAAATACGATATTTCGTAGTGATATAAGCCATTCTTTCGTGTATTGTCGCTACATCCATTGTTCTTACTTGAAACGACATTGTTAATTATATGATTGTAACTATTTTTTTATGTGTATGATTCTTGTATTATTTGACTTTGAAGACGCGTTGAGGCTTCGAGTTGATGTTAAAATAAATCCAGATTCACTTGCAAACTTTCTATTTATTACTTGTACACACACGGTATATTACATACACGGATGATATTTAAATTGTATAAAACAGTGATATAAATTGTAAACAATAGTTATATTAAAATTGCGCGGAACAAATACGATGCGTGTCGTCGCTATTCGCGCGGACGGAGAAGTTGGCGAGGCAGTGGATGTACAATTTTGCCACACTAAAAACAATGTCATGTGTCCAGACGCCACAACTTTATGTACTCATATTATATTATACGTAGAAAAAATGAAAAACTTTATTCAATAATCAAACATGCAAAACAGACAAAAAAAATATAAAATCAATAACAATGAATAAGAGAGGCTTTAGGTATTAAATGGCTAGGATTCTTCTTGGTAGAGGCATATGTCCAGTAGTAGACTGCCGCAGGCTGTTGTTGTTGATAATGATGTTTATAAAGAAAAACGAAACAGGAATTAACAAACATTTAAATTTAGCAAAAACATAATAATAAAAGTAATAGTAAACCTACAGTCATTCGAATTTACTATATGTATATCTATTTATTTCCAAGATTTTCTGTTACCGAAATCCTATAGTAAAATAAAAATTATTATTAAAATAGAAGATATAACTTCAAATTAGAAGAAAGTTCCTTAAAAAAATTTAACCTAAAATAAATTGTGATTTTGCATACATACTCAACTCAATGAATATATATATATATATATATATATATATATATATATATATATATATATATATATATATATATATATATATATATATATATATATATATATATATACGTATAATAATATAGAGTCAAGCTCTACTTTGAAAAAATAATTTACAGAAATATTTTTTTTTTAAAAAAAACATCGTTGGCAATCAAGTATTTCCAAACTTTGACACTTGCAAAAAGTTATCAGCTGACGCCATAAACAAAAAAAAGTATTATATTAATTTAATAAGCGTCATCTAGTGACAGTTTGTTGGGAATCAATCATTAATACATATAAGCACCATCTAGTGACAGCAAGTGACTGTATGCAAGTTATAAGATATATTATGATTTCAAATGCGTATGACCGAGTTTTGTGTATAGTTTACATACATACATGCATAATAATTGATATACTTTCAATTTTATGAAAAATGTTGGTTTGTTTTTAAACGTTTCAATGTTGTAGCGGATCAGAAATATCGCTTAACTAGTCGACAGAGGGGAAGTGCATGAAAAGAAGTTTTCGGAAAAAAGCAACCCGTATTTAATATTAATTAATAGTTGATAGAGCATCTTATATAAAAATTCAGAGGTATGAATTTAAAATTCTAAAAAAGCCAACAAAACTGCTTATTCTAGTTAGTTATACTCACTTTCAGCTTCTTCAAATGTAAAAACATTAATTAATTTTAGTTTTATATGGGTGAAAAAAAATGGCAGAAAAAGATATGCAGCAGAATCTAATTTTAGGCCTATCCTACTAATATCCTACTAATCCTACTAATATTATAAATGCGAAAGTTTGTGAGTATGGATGTATGTTTGTTACTCTTTCACGAAAAAACTACTGGACGGATTTGGATGAAACTTTACAGTATTATAGATTATACATCGGAATAACATATAGGATACAATTTGTAATGAATTATGTAATTTTGGTCGTAATATAATTTTACTATTAAGTAAAAGAAATATATTATATTTATTTCAAATGATCTGTCACGAAACTTAATGTGGCAGACCAAATTCCACGCGAGCGAAGCCGCGGTAAAAAGCTAGTAATATATATATCGTCAGTGGCGAAACGGGTACAACGCTAGAAAAAAGTATGAATTGACATTATTTTTTTTATATTACTTGTTTCAGATAACATTAAAACCTACCAGTGGTGACGGACTTCTACTTTACAATTCAGAACGGCCGAGCGGTGATGGAGACTTCTTCTCACTGCACCTACGGGACTACTTCGTGGAGTTTGCCTTCGACCTGGGCTCTGGCATCGCTCTCGTCAGGTAATAAATTTACACAATTATGTAAAATAAACATTTCGTATATTACAACAACTATAGCGTACATATCCGGCGAAACACAGGATCCAGACAACAACTCAGCACATTGGAGACAATCGATGACGACACGGGAGGTCGGAAGAGAGAGAACGAAAGCCAGTCTACTAATTGCTCTTATTGTAATGTCTTATTAATAAATTAAATATTTTTTTTTTCATTAAAAAGTCATATGATTGCCGAGAGAGCATAATTCGTCTGCCTAATTATCGAAATACGTAAGTTCATATGGGTAAATTTTACAGAAACAAAAAAGAACTGATTTTCTTTCGCAATTTGAGATATTTGTATAAAACTATTCTTACTTTAGGCACAAAAAGAGGTCAATCGTTGCCGCCTCACAAAAATATTACAGATTTCCTTGGGCGGTACTTTTTGCTTGCCATCTGGTGACTTGCTTGTTCATTTATATATCCATAAAAAAACTGTTTCCAGGTCCGCTTACCCACTAGAGCCAAACGCGTGGCACAAGATCTCCGTTAGTCGATCTGGTCGCAGGGCGTCGCTCCGCGTTCGAGCCACCTCACAAGTGGCGACGGGACTCCGATCGGACACGACTACGGTGCGAGAAGTGACGGACACAACACGATCTGTGACGTCACGCGGTGCGGCGAGACGCCTGACATTAAAACAGCCGATGCTGTTAGGTGGAGCCCCTCATCCGTTGCCACCGAGATTGGCCTTGAAATCCTCCTTCAGTGGCTGCGTTGGACTGGTAAGGAACATAAACGCTTTAGGTTGATAGAGGGTGGCATCTAAGGGATGCTTAGATGGTTTGGGCATACAGAGAGGATGGATGAAAGACGACTGACAAAAGAAATTTACGTTGTGGATGTAGATGGATGCGGTGGGTAGGAAAAACATACCTTGACCAAATTGTCAAAGTTTTTAGGAAAGCCCAGGTCAAGAGTACCTACCATTAACTAATGGGCTTGCATGAGGAGAGTGATGAGTGTAGAGGAAGCAAGGAAAGAATGCCGAGATCGTAGCAAATTAAGATCTGCGGTCTCCGCCTACCCCTACGGGAAACAGGCGTTACAATATGTTTGTGTGTATATAGATTGATAGACGTTTTATTATATCTACCGACAATAAAATACATTAATCCGTATTCCAGTTGGTGATAAATGATGAGGAGTTGTCCGTGGTGTCGTCAGCTCTGGGCGGAGTAAACGTTGACAACTGTGAAGAGCCCCGTAATAATTCTTGCGTGTAAGTAAAAATAAAAATATATGAGCCACGTTCGTAAGTATTGTACAACCCAATCATACTTCTTTTAATGAGGGCCGCTTGTCACACACAAACAGAAGTCAGATACATTATTATATTAATTTATATAATATTTTTGCAACAATTAAATGAACTCGGACAACATAACTCATGTTATCCGATTAGTTCATTTAATTTTAAGAGAGTTTAATTTAAATGTATATTTATTTTTAATGTTAACGAGAATTGTATGTAGATGTTATGTTATTAATTTTTCAGAAACCAAAACCTTTGTAAGGAAACCTTACAACCCGTATATCAATACCCTACGAATGTTTCGGAGAACGAAATCCATCATTCGATAGTAGCGAAGAAAGGAATTAAACTTAAATATTACAAACCGAAACCAAAGAAGCACTCACAGCACTTCCACATAGAGAAGTTAAAGAAAAAGAAATATTTCGTAACTAAAAAGCATCAGCACATGCAAAATGATGCAGCGACAAACGACGTAATGACGAAGAGACCGCCATACGATGGACAGACGTACATGCAAGTGAAATATCTGGACACTAACGAGATAAATTGGGGCGACACAAATACTTATCCTAGTTTCAGTGGAAAGGACAGCTTTATTCACATAGATGATGAGGAAACAATGAAACGGTAAGTGTTCTTATCAAAACTAATTTTGGACTATATTCGGGTCGGAGTTTCACTATTTACATTTCTATAGTTTATGTATAAGTAAAAGTTGCTAACATATTTTTTCTATTCCTGTTTGATTGGCAAAATGTGGCAGGTATTGAGAGGTCTCTTCAAAAAAGCGGACTCTTGTAACTCATAGGCTACATGTTAAGGTAGTGTTTTAATTAGATTATTAAAAATTTCATGTAATTGAAAATGTCATAAAATTTGTAAAAATAAGCATTAATATCAATACTTTAATTATATATATTTGCCTTATCTTACGCTGTACACACCCACACATTTAGAAATAAATTATCAATATTTTTGTATACAATTTTAATTTTTTTTGGATCATTGATTTTTTCATTTAAAATAACTAATTTTAATTTTTTCTACATCACCATCATCAATACAGCCATACATTCCCACTGTAAAACATTTACCCCTCCCCCCCCTGAAACTTTGCTGTGAAGGTTTTGCTGTATTCTCCATGCTTGGGGATCGCTGATTGTTTTTTTATTCTCAGATCAATTTTGTTTTTCAGGTTATTAAGCTACACTCTAGACATCAACATCCGTTTCCGATCGGTATCCCCCAACGGTTTATTGGTGTGGAGTGGTCGACCACCTGTCTCACCTCCCGGAGATTTCCTCTCCCTTGCTGTCGAGAACTCTGTTCTTGTTTTTAGGTAAGTCTCGTCTACTTGGTCTCATAATTGCGGTGGGCTTGTAACCTAGAATTTTTTGTTTATCTCATTATTTTTCTGTGTATATATGTATATGGATATGTATGTATGTGTTTGTATACGAATATGTATGTATATGACTATATAGTCAAATAATCACTAAGGTCTGACTACCTTGGTTCTTGCTGCAAAACAAGCACTACGTGCTACACAATAGAGTGTCACAAATAAACATCTCTATTTCTATTTCTACATAGAATATGTATTTGTAGACCACACCAACATTTATCCTTTTGCTAGAACATTTTATTTGGTTTTCCCATAAATTTCATAGCTTCTAGTATCTATAAGTACCTTTACATATTTGTAACGTAAACTTTGTTTTTAGATACGACCTGGGAAGTGGTGAAGTTATTATTGTAGCTAACCACACAAAAGTGGACGATGGTCTCTGGCACAGAGCGCGAGCGACGCGGTAAGTTAAAATCTAAAGTAAGTTAAATAAAACATTTTATATGAACGTATTCTTCATTATGGAGGAGATACGTAATATTGAGGTCTGCTTATGTCCAGAAATCCCGGTTGCTCATGGCATCCAGAACATCAAGGGCATTGCGTTGCGTTCTCTACCTTATAGTATCATAACAATAATGAAAGACAAAGTGCGAAATAAAAGAAGGAGAAATGACTTTTCTCCCCTCAACACACTTATCTTCCTCATCACTTCCAACTTCACAGCAACTACAGAGCCCTTACAAATGGTGTTAAATCCTTTTATAAAGGCTCTGTAGTCGTTACAGATGCCGATGGGCGACGATCATTACTTACCTTCAAGTGACCTACTTATTCGTTGGCATACTACTTCCATAAAACATCCAGTTGCATTATTTTTGAAAAAAGATTGACATAATTAATTTTATCACCAGAAACCGTCAAGCAGGCGTCTTAGAGGTTGATGGTTTGGGTTCGGTTGGTAAAATATCTCCCGGCAAATTGAAACAGCTTAACACAGAAAATGGATTATATATTGGTAAGTTCAAAGTAAGGATATATTTGTCGAAACCTACAATTCAATTCAATGCTTTATTTATGGTAAGTTTCAGTGAAGTCTGCCAGTGTCATGTTAGTCATAGAAATGATACAATTAAATAAAGACTCAAAAACAAAAATAGAAATAAAAAAAAAACGCCCACCTTTAATTTCGTAGTACTTAGTTACTTTCATAAAAGTACTAGATAACTAAAAAAGATGTGAAATCTACATAAGATTTTAGGACTGAATTCTGTCATGCCAAAGTTGGTATTTTGCAATTTTTTATCACACTGGAAGTTACCAAACAAAATTTGCTAAACAATATTTAAGGTCCTGTTCAAGTTACTGATGCGACAAATAAGTTTCTAATGAACTAACTATGAGTAAAGTATATAATATAGATCATTTTTTTATTCAAGCAAGGAAATAATAAAAAAAGGATTTTTAATAAAAAATATGGCAATGTTTTTTTATACAGATGATTATGTTGACAAAGCAATGTTTTAATATCACTAGAATGCTTGTTGTTGTTGTGTATTTAAATATAATAAATAAGTCAATGGTAAAGTAGAAACTATAATCTTAGATCATTATACTTACTAATTGACCTGTCGCTGTTATCATTTCTGCAAATGCATGATATTACAATTACAAACATATGTAAATGTGCACTGCACTAAGATCTGCTACCAAAAACTTCGATATTTAATAATTGTTGACACCTCTCCATATATAAGTAAGTTTTCGTTTATAGATAAATAGTATCTTATAGAAGTTATTATGCTACTAATTTCTTAGTATTTTAAGATTCAAATAGTTTTTTCATATCATTAACGTTGATTTATTTAATTTTCAGGCGGTCTACCCTCAATAGAAATGAACACTATGGGAAAATATAAAAGCGGCTTAATAGGATGCGTATCACAAATTTCACTAAGCGGTGATTTCGACATACCACTTTCCCTGTCCAAACTCCCGCACACAATCACCAACAACGTGGGAAGGTGCACCCCATAAAAGTAACAAATTCATTTAAATGAATCAGATAGGTTCATTTAAGTGAATCAAAACTTCATTTTTTACTATCAACAGTTTTCGGTTCATTTATTCCCGTGTAATAATAAATGAACCACAAACTTAGTGTGCGATAAATGTTTAATGTATTTAATTTAATGTTTGTCTTTTATTGTAAAGGTTTGGTAATATTTTATAATTTTATTTATAGCTCCATGACTACATATCAGTCGAATATAAATGACATCGGAGGCAATAACTCAACAATATAAAAATATAAAACGTATCTTCAAAATATATTCGCCATTTACTAAAACGGAAATTTAAAATTAATATGACTTATTTTAAAATGCCACTAACTAGTCAATTTAGTATATAAGTGATCTCTACAACTGCATTTATTTATGTGATTTCGTAACTCTTTTACACTTTACTTGTACTTTAATTTTATTTCTGTGTTCATTTCTCCATAAATATGGAATAACTTTTCGAAGTGCTTTACTATCTAGTAAATATAAAAAAGAACTATTTGTAATGTTAAATTAAATAAATTCTAGTCGTACAAGTGGTTTGCACGCATTTTCTTTACATCCTACGTAATTAGTTAATTGAATAGACGCAATTTGTTACAAGAGTGTATGTTTATAAATAGACAAATAAGTATACCTAGCGTTTGTATATCGAAACATTTTCATATGGACGTGGTTTAGACAATTGTAATTAGATAATAATGCAATAGTACTCGGAAATATTGTAATTGTACTTTTACAGTAAACGTCACAGTGTTGCCAGGTTGATATTTAACATATACGTTCGTATAATTATATACGAACGTCAAGGAAAACGTTCACCATTATGGTGAACGCCTGAAATTTTCCTTAACAGTCTAACAAATGTTGCTATATAGTTTTGTTTTAATTTGTAAACTTACATAGTATTATATATTACTTCTATGTATAACTCTTAAATTGAAATTATGTTATCATATTTAACATTTCATCAAATTTAATTTGTGTATGGATTATAAACATTAAAAATATTTATTTACTCCTAACGAAATTTTTTAGCACTGTTTAGTTTAATAAATTAACTGAATAAACCTATAAGTCCCTATAACAACCTGACAAACCTGAGTGTTAAGAATATATTGTTATTTTTTGCTACCGATTGCTTTGCTTCGACACTCAAAAGTATTATACTATGTATACTGTGTTAACTTAAAAAATCAAAAACAAATCAAAATTAATTATTTGTATAAAAACAACTATATTTTCTTGGCATAGAATTGATTGCTTCTTGAAAGTAATAATCATTGTTATTTTTCAATCATGATATTTTTTGTCACTGTCATTTCACCAGTGATTAATCACTGCCAGCAATTTTTTACGTGATAAATAATGTAACCTAACCTAAATTATTCTTTGATTTATTATATCTCTTCAGTGAAATTACATGTGCCATTTCAATTCTTAACGGTGAAAAATAACAAGTTCTCCAAGAACGATTTACTGTCTAGAATCGCAAAGTGATATGTTGCTTTTCATTTACTGGAGATGTAAGCTAGTGCAAAAAAAATATACGTACAATGTATCGGCAAATTTGAAATATATTATTTTAAAACTTTTAAATCGCCTAAATAACTATCTTTTATTCTAAATATTTATATATATTATATATATAATTTCATTTAATTCTAAATATTTTTATCAATTTAATAATATAAATACTTTTTTGCCGTTACTTTTGTTATAATCTGTAGCATAGCTGCTGTCATTAGCATTACAAGATAAGACAAATTATTAACGCCTATGTAATACTTTGTTCCTCTTTCCTTTGGCCGATTGTGTATTAAAATGAAAAGCAATGCGTACAATTCTTTTTTTATTGATTCATTGTATAATTTTAAATAAATCGGAAAAATATTGATAATACTGAAACAAAAAAATAATAATATATAATGATTCCCCGTCCATTCAACAAAACCCCTGTATCTTTACCGAAGAGTAACATAATTAAACATCTTAATAAATTCAGTACGGTTGTATATTAGTTATTCTGTATTCTTTCGTTATTCCATATTCCACGTCCTCTCGAGTCAAATATTCTATATTCCAGTATTATCAATATTTTTCCGATTTATTTAAAATTATACAATGAATCAATAAAAAAAGAATTGTACGCATTGCTTTTCATTTTAATACACAATCGGCCAAAGGAAAGAGGAACAAAGTATTACATAGGCGTTAATAATTTGTCTTATCTTGTAATGCTAATGACAGCAGCTATGCTACAGATTATAACAAAAGTAACGGCAAAAAAGTATTTATATTATTAAATTGATAAAAATATTTAGAATTAAATGAAATTATATATATAATATATATAAATATTTAGAATAAAAGATAGTTATTTAGGCGATTTAAAAGTTTTAAAATAATATATTTCAAATTTGCCGATACATTGTACGTATATTTTTTTTGCACTAGCTTACATCTCCAGTAAATGAAAAGCAACATATCACTTTGCGATTCTAGACAGTAAATCGTTCTTGGAGAACTTGTTATTTTTCACCGTTAAGAATTGAAATGGCACATGTAATTTCACTGAAGTGATATAATAAATCAAAGAATAATTTAGGTTAGGTTACATTATTTATCACGTAAAAAATTGCTGGCAGTGATTAATCACTGGTGAAATGACAGTGACAAAAAATATCATGATTGAAAAATAACAATGATTATTACTTTCAAGAAGCAATCAATTCTATGCCAAGAAAATATAGTTGTTTTTATACAAATAATTAATTTTGATTTGTTTTTGATTTTTTAAGTTAACACAGTATACATAGTATAATACTTTTGAGTGTCGAAGCAAAGCAATCGGTAGCAAAAAATAACAATATATTCTTAACACTCAGGTTTGTCAGGTTGTTATAGGGACTTATAGGTTTATTCAGTTAATTTATTAAACTAAACAGTGCTAAAAAATTTCGTTAGGAGTAAATAAATATTTTTAATGTTTATAATTCATACACAAATTAAATTTGATGAAATGTTAAATATGATAACATAATTTCAATTTAAGAGTTATACATAGAAGTAATATATAATACTATGTAAGTTTACAAATTAAAACAAAACTATATAGCAACATTTGTTAGACTGTTAAGAAAAATTTCAGGCGTTCACCATAATGGTGAACGCCTGAAATTTTCCTTGACGTTCGTATATAATTATACGAACGTATATGTTAAATATCAACCTGGCAACACTGTGACGTTTACTGTAAAAGTACAATTACAATATTTCCGAGTACTATTGCATTATTATCTAATTACAATTGTCTAAACCACGTCCATATGAAAATGTTTCGATATACAAACGCTAGGTATACTTATTTGTCTATTTATAAACATACACTCTTGTAACAAATTGCGTCTATTCAATTAACTAATTACGTAGGATGTAAAGAAAATGCGTGCAAACCACTTGTACGACTAGAATTTATTTAATTTAACATTACAAATAGTTCTTTTTTATATTTACTAGATAGTAAAGCACTTCGAAAAGTTATTCCATATTTATGGAGAAATGAACACAGAAATAAAATTAAAGTACAAGTAAAGTGTAAAAGAGTTACGAAATCACATAAATAAATGCAGTTGTAGAGATCACTTATATACTAAATTGACTAGTTAGTGGCATTTTAAAATAAGTCATATTAATTTTAAATTTCCGTTTTAGTAAATGGCGAATATATTTTGAAGATACGTTTTATCTTTTTATATTTTTATATTGTTGAGTTATTGCCTCCGATGTCATTTATATTCGACTGATATGTAGTCATGGAGCTATAAATAAAATTATAAAATATTACCAAACCTTTACAATAAAAGACAAACATTAAATTAAATACATTAAACATTTATCGCACACTAAGTTTGTGGTTCATTTATTATTACACGGGAATAAATGAACCGAAAACTGTTGATAGTAAAAAATGAAGTTTTGATTCACTTAAATGAACCTATCTGATTCATTTAAATGAATTTGTTACTTTTATGGGGTGCACCTTCCCACGTTGTTGGTGATTGTGTGCGGGAGTTTGGACAGGGAAAGTGGTATGTCGAAATCACCGCTTAGTGAAATTTGTGATACGCATCCTATTAAGCCGCTTTTATATTTTCCCATAGTGTTCATTTCTATTGAGGGTAGACCGCCTGAAAATTAAATAAATCAACGTTAATGATATGAAAAAACTATTTGAATCTTAAAATACTAAGAAATTAGTAGCATAATAACTTCTATAAGATACTATTTATCTATAAACGAAAACTTACTTATATATGGAGAGGTGTCAACAATTATTAAATATCGAAGTTTTTGGTAGCAGATCTTAGTGCAGTGCACATTTACATATGTTTGTAATTGTAATATCATGCATTTGCAGAAATGATAACAGCGACAGGTCAATTAGTAAGTATAATGATCTAAGATTATAGTTTCTACTTTACCATTGACTTATTTATTATATTTAAATACACAACAACAACAAGCATTCTAGTGATATTAAAACATTGCTTTGTCAACATAATCATCTGTATAAAAAAACATTGCCATATTTTTTATTAAAAATCCTTTTTTTATTATTTCCTTGCTTAAATAAAAAAATGATCTATATTATATACTTTACTCATAGTTAGTTCATTAGAAACTTATTTGTCGCATCAGTAACTTGAACAGGACCTTAAATATTGTTTAGCAAATTTTGTTTGGTAACTTCCAGTGTGATAAAAAATTGCAAAATACCAACTTTGGCATTACAGAATTCAGTCCTAAAATCTTATGTAGATTTCACATCTTTTTTAGTTATCTAGTACTTTTATGAAAGTAACCAAGTACTACGAAATTAAAGGTGGGCGTTTTTTTTTGATTTCTATTTTTGTTTTTGAGTCTTTATTTAATTGTATCATTTCTATGACTAACATGACACTGGCAGACTTCACTGAAACTTACCATAAATAAAGCATTGAATTGAATTGTAGGTTTCGACAAATATATCCTTACTTTGAACTTACCAATATATAATCCATTTTCTGTGTTAAGCTGTTTCAATTTGCCGGGAGATATTTTACCAACCGAACCCAAACCATCAACCTCTAAGACGCCTGCTTGACGGTTTCTGGTGATAAAATTAATTATGTCAATCTTTTTTCAAAAATAATGCAACTGGATTTTTTATGGAAGTAGTGTGCCAAGGCATAAGTAGGTCACTTGAAGGTAAGTAATGATCGTCGCCCATCGGCATCTGTAACGACTACAGAGCCTTTATAAAAGGATTTAACACCATTTGTAAGGGCTCTGTAGTTGCTGTGAAGTTGGAAGTGATGAGGAAGATAAGTGTGTTGAGGGGAGAAAAGTCATTTCTCCTTCTTTTATTTCGCACTTTGTCTTTCATTATTGTTATGATACTATAAGGTAGAGAACGCAACGCAATGCCCTTGATGTTCTGGATGCCATGAGCAACCGGGATTTCTGGACATAAGCAGACCTCAATATTACGTATCTCCTCCATAATGAAGAATACGTTCATATAAAATGTTTTATTTAACTTACTTTAGATTTTAACTTACCGCGTCGCTCGCGCTCTGTGCCAGAGACCATCGTCCACTTTTGTGTGGTTAGCTACAATAATAACTTCACCACTTCCCAGGTCGTATCTAAAAACAAAGTTTACGTTACAAATATGTAAAGGTACTTATAGATACTAGAAGCTATGAAATTTATGGGAAAACCAAATAAAATGTTCTAGCAAAAGGATAAATGTTGGTGTGGTCTACAAATACATATTCTATGTAGAAATAGAAATAGAGATGTTTATTTGTGACACTCTATTGTGTAGCACGTAGTGCTTGTTTTGCAGCAAGAACCAAGGTAGTCAGACCTTAGTGATTATTTGACTATATAGTCATATACATACATATTCGTATACAAACACATACATACATATCCATATACATATATACACAGAAAAATGAATGAGATAAACAAAAAATTCTAGGTTACAAGCCCACCGCAATTATGAGACCAAGTAGACGAGACTTACCTAAAAACAAGAACAGAGTTCTCGACAGCAAGGGAGAGGAAATCTCCGGGAGGTGAGACAGGTGGTCGACCACTCCACACCAATAAACCGTTGGGGGATACCGATCGGAAACGGATGTTGATGTCTAGAGTGTAGCTTAATAACCTGAAAAACAAAATTGATCTGAGAATAAAAAAACAATCAGCGATCCCCAAGCATGGAGAATACAGCAAAACCTTCACAGCAAAGTTTCAGGGGGGGGAGGGGTAAATGTTTTACAGTAGGAATGTATGGCTGTATTGATGATGGTGATGTAGAAAAAATTAAAATTAGTTATTTTAAATGAAAAAATCAATGATCCAAAAAAAATTAAAATTGTATACAAAAATATTGATAATTTATTTCTAAATGTATGGGTGTGTACAGCGTAAGATAAGGCAAATATATATAATTAAAGTATTGATATTAATGCTTATTTTTACAAATTTCATGACATTTTCAATTACATGAAATTTTTAATAATTTAATTAAAACACTACCTTAACATCGTACCCTATGAGTTACAAGAGTCCGCTTTTTTGAAGAGACCTCTCAATACCTGCCACATTTTGCCAATCAAACAGGAATAGAAAAAATATGTTAGCAACTTTTACTTATACATAAACTATAGAAATGTAAATAGTGAAACTCCGACCCGAATATAGTCCAAAATTAGTTTTGATAAGAACACTTACCGTTTCATTGTTTCCTCATCATCTATGTGAATAAAGCTGTCCTTTCCACTGAAACTAGGATAAGTATTTGTGTCGCCCCAATTTATCTCGTTAGTGTCCAGATATTTCACTTGCATGTACGTCTGTCCATCGTATGGCGGTCTCTTCGTCATTACGTCGTTTGTCGCTGCATCATTTTGCATGTGCTGATGCTTTTTAGTCACGAAATATTTCTTCTTCTTTAACTTCTCTATGTGGAAGTGCTGTGAGTGCTTCTTTGGTTTCGGTTTGTAATATTTAAGTTTAATTCCTTTCTTCGCTACTATCGAATGATGGATTTCGTTCTCCGAAACATTCGTAGGGTATTGATATACGGGTTGTAAGGTTTCCTTACAAAGGTTTTGGTTTCTGAAAAATTAATAACATAACATCTACATACAATTCTCGTTAACATTAAAAATAAATATACATTTAAATTAAACTCTCTTAAAATTAAATGAACTAATCGGATAACATGAGTTATGTTGTCCGAGTTCATTTAATTGTTGCAAAAATATTATATAAATTAATATAATAATGTATCTGACTTCTGTTTGTGTGTGACAAGCGGCCCTCATTAAAAGAAGTATGATTGGGTTGTACAATACTTACGAACGTGGCTCATATATTTTTATTTTTACTTACACGCAAGAATTATTACGGGGCTCTTCACAGTTGTCAACGTTTACTCCGCCCAGAGCTGACGACACCACGGACAACTCCTCATCATTTATCACCAACTGGAATACGGATTAATGTATTTTATTGTCGGTAGATATAATAAAACGTCTATCAATCTATATACACACAAACATATTGTAACGCCTGTTTCCCGTAGGGGTAGGCGGAGACCGCAGATCTTAATTTGCTACGATCTCGGCATTCTTTCCTTGCTTCCTCTACACTCATCACTCTCCTTATGCAAGCTTATTAGTTAATGGTAGGTACTCTTGACCTGGGTTTTCCTAAAAACTTTGACAATTTGGTCAAGGTATGTTTTTCCTACCCACCGCATCCATCTACATCCACAACGTAAATTTCTTTTGTTAGTCGTCTTTCATCCATCCTCTCTGTATGCCCAAACCATCTAAGCATCCCTTAGATGCCATCCTCTATCAACCTAAAGCGTTTATGTTCCTTACCAGTCCAACGCAGCCACTGAAGGAGGATTTCAAGGCCAATCTCGGTGGCAACGGATGAGGGGCTCCACCTAACAGCATCGGCTGTTTTAATGTCAGGCGTCTCGCCGCACCGCGTGACGTCACAGATCGTGTTGTGTCCGTCACTTCTCGCACCGTAGTTGTGTCCGATCGGAGTCCCGTCGCCACTTGTGAGGTGGCTCGAACGCGGAGCGACGCCCTGCGACCAGATCGACTAACGGAGATCTTGTGCCACGCGTTTGGCTCTAGTGGGTAAGCGGACCTGGAAACAGGTTTTTTATGGATATATAAATGAACAAGCAAGTCACCAGATGGCAAGCAAAAAGTACCGCCTAAGGAAATCTGTAATATTTTTGTGAGGCGGCAACGATTGACCTCTTTTTGTGCCTAAAGTAAGAATAGTTTTATACAAATATCTCAAATTGCGAAAGAAAATCAGTTCTTTGTTGTTTCTGTAAAATTTACCCATATGAACTTACGTATTTCGATAATTAGGCAGACGAATTATGCTCTCTCGGCAATCATATGACTTTTTAATGAAAAAAAAAAATATTTAATTTATTAATAAGACATTACAATAAGAGCAATTAGTAGACTGGCTTTCGTTCTCTCTCTTCCAACCTCCCATGTCGTCATCGATTGTCTCCAATGTGCTGAGTTGCTGCCTGGATCCTGTATATCGCCGGATATGTACGCTATAGTTGTTGTAATATACGAAATGTTTATTTTACACAATTGTGTAAATTTATTACCTGACGAGAGCGATGCCAGAGCCCAGGTCGAAGGCAAACTCCACGAAGTAGTCCCGTAGGTGCAGTGAGAAGAAGTCTCCATCACCGCTCGGCCGTTCTGAATTGTAAAGTAGAAGTCCGTCACCACTGGTAGGTTTTAATGTTATCTGAAACAAGTAATATAAAAAAAATAATGTCAATTCATACTTTTTTCTAGCGTTGTACCCGTTTCGCCACTGACGATATATATATTACTAGCTTTTTACCGCGGCTTCGCTCGCGTGGAATTTGGTCTGCCACATTAAGTTTCGTGACAGATCATTTGAAATAAATATAATATATTTCTTTTACTTAATAGTAAAATTATATTACGACCAAAATTACATAATTCATTACAAATTGTATCCTATATGTTATTCCGATGTATAATCTATAATACTGTAAAGTTTCATCCAAATCCGTCCAGTAGTTTTTTCGTGAAAGAGTAACAAACATACATCCATACTCACTAACTTTCGCATTTGTAATATTAGTAGGATTAGTAGGATATTAGTAGGATAGGCCTAAATTTATATTCTGCTGCATATCTTTTTATGTCATTTTTTTTCACCCATATAAAACTAAAATTAATTAATGTTTTTACATTTGAAGAAGCTGAAAGTGAGTATAACTAACTAGAATAAGCAGTTTTGTTGGCAGCCATGTAAGAATTTTAAATTCATACCTCTGAATTTTTATATAAGATGCTCTATCAACTATTAATTAATATTAAATACGGGTTGGTTTTTTCCGAAAACTTCTTTTCATGCACTTCCCCTCTGTCGACTAGTTAAGCGATATTTCTGATCCGATACAACATTGAAGCTTTTAAAAACAAACCAACATTTTTCATAAAATTGAAAGTACATCAATTATTATGCATGTTTAAACTATACACAAAACTCGGTCATACGCATTTAAAATCATAATATTTCTTATAACTTGCATAAAGTCACTTGCTGTTACTAGATGGTACTTATATGTATTAATGACTGATTCCAAACAAACTCTGTCACTGTACTTTTATTATTATGTTTTTGTAATAATTTAAATGTTTGTTAATTCCTATTTCGTTTTTCTTTATAAATATCATTATCAACAACAACAGCCTGCGGCAGTCTACTACTGGACATAGGCCTCCACCAAGAAGAATCCTAGCCATTTAATACCTAAAGCATCTCTTATTCATTGTTATTATTTTATATTTTTTTGTCTGTATTGCATGTTTGATTATTGAATAAAGTTTTTCATTTTTTCTACGTATAATATAATATGAGTACATAAAGTTGTGGCGTCTGGACACACGACATTGTTTTTAGTGTGGCAACATTGTACACCCACTGCCTCGCCCACTTCTCCGTCCGCGCGAATAGCGACGACACGCATCGTATTTGTTCCGCGCAATTTTAATATAACTATTGTTTACAATTTATATCACTGTTTTATACAATTTAAATATCATCCGTATATGTAATATACCGTGTGTGTACAAGTAATAAATAGAAAGTTTGCAAGTGAATCTGGATTTATTTTAACATCAACTCGAAGCCTCAACGCGTCTTCAAAGTCAAATAATACAAGAATCATACACATAAAAAAATAGTTACAATCATATAATTAACAATGTCGTTTCAAGTAAGAACAATGGATGTAGCGACAATACACATAAGAATGGCTTATATCACTACGAAATATCGTATTTAATTAGAATATTTATTCATGAAAGCTTTGCACGCCATTTCCCCATTTGCGGTCGGTAGCAAGCACAGCTTGACAACTAATAAATATCCTTAGTAAAAACAGGCCTTGTAGTTGTTCTAAAACCTATATAAGAAAGCCCATATCTTTGGCATAATTCGTATTTACATAAAAAAAAATTCTCATTTCTCAGTTTTGACGCCATCTAACGGATAATCTTAAAGCGCGTCTAGTGCAATATTTCGTATTTTCCTCAAATAATATCCCTTTTTATACCTATAGTGAAAATTTTTATATAAATCTCTCAAACTATGTAATAATATTAGTTTCTTGTTGGTCTTGCGAAATTTACTCATAAAGACTTAGATAGATAATATAAATAGGCGATAAAGATAAATAGGCGAATTATGGACCGTGGACTTTTTCATGGATGCTGTCAGACAACTGTTTATGTGCGCTGGAAGGCAAAAAAGCAAGAGTGTCGTCTAATGGAAGACAATCAACGCCGCCGTGAAGTGAAGACCGCGTCTTGGTAAACGTATTGTGGGACGATCTCCAGATATCGTGTGACGATTTGCGCAGACTGTCAGTAACTTGATGTTCACACATCTTAGCTTCACAGCTAAGATCGGGCTAGGTGGCATTATTAGAAGCTTATATATAAATTCCTTTGCAAAAATAACGGGCACCTTACAGTTATTGGCTTTTCAATGGATAATGTCAATATTTTTAGTATGTCAATAGCTTAGATAACTAGAAATTTGTTATTTACGTAACATTTTTTTAACATTTCAATTCTAGAATCGGTGTTTTATTCAATGTAAACAGAAATTCATGTGAAAATGGTCATTTTTATGGGTATAGTCAATTAAGGTTACGAGTAGTAACATATATACATATACAGTAAACCCTCCTATAACGCGGTAGATCGGTTCCGCGTTATAGGGAAACGCGCTATACAAGGAATCACTGTAATGTATAATTAATGTTGCTAAATCTCAAAACCTGGGAACAAAAACTAAATAAAATAATTTAATTTTAGATGTACAAAGAAAGTTGATTATGGACTGTCGAATCATATATATGATTTGGGAAATCCACGTGTTATACGAGGGACATGAAATTGATTTGTAAATTTCGCGACACACTTGACAGGGGCTTGCGACACACAAATCTTAACATAAGGTGGTGCTCATGTTAACGAGCGGCGGGGGTTGCTTAAGATCAGGTGACGCACTGCTCGTTTGCCTATCTTTCTCGTTAATAAAAATCACACAACTTCAAACATTGAAACTTCCCACTCGGAGTATATTTGAAGTGTTAAATTGGTAAGAAAATCGCGAAATATTCGTTTAAAAAGTTTCCCCTTTTAATACTTCTTTGTGAAGTTTTACTTTAACACTACTAAGTTGTGCGGGAATTCAATTAACCGGAAACACTTTCCGGGAAGTTCCGGCTCGCGCCAGGGGAACTGCCAACTTTTCATGGAGATGGAAAAATTACATTCTATAAGGATTTTGAACTAATAAATTATTGAAATATTGTTACTTTGAATCTTACTGAAACTGATTTTCAGGCAAACGAGCATGCAGCACACCTGGTGGTGAATGATCAACGGCACCCATAGGCATCTACAATCCCGGAGGCGTCTCAGATGCCTTGCCAGTCTTTAATGAACCCACACGCTCTTTTTTGAAACTCTTTCTATGTCGTAATCACACAATACCGCAGAAATGCTAGATTAACAATAAATAATATATATATTTTTTTATATATTCACGCCTATTCCCCGCAGGGGTTGACAGAGACCACAGAGCTCCATCCGCTACGTTCCCGACACACCCTCCCCGCCTCCTCCACACTAATCTATCCTTTCATCCATTCTTCCTCTCACATTCATCGCAGCGAAACGTCTCTCCATCACTCGCTCCTCGCCCTCGTGGGAATCAGGACGTGACGGGTGGCGAACCACGCCGTCATTTTTCAACAATATACGTATATTAAATTTGTCTTAGTGAATCCCACGAGCCTATATAGTAATTAACTATATAGTGTGAACAAAACTGATGAGAAGACTATAACTTTGTTGTTACCTGGATTTCAAGCCACGACTGCGCTGAATTACCGAGGCCTGGCAATCTGAGGTACGATGAGCCGTTGAAACGCGGGACCTGGAAATAAAGTAAGTAATTGTTCAATTTCTGGTGACATTTTTTGGATGATACCAGACGTGAAGTGCAAACAGAGCAGAATTTTTAAATATGCAATATATATGGGCGGCGTTGATTGCTTTCGATCAGGTGACGCTTGCTCATTTGCCTTCCTATCCTATAAAAAAATATCCTTTTGTATTCATTACGTCTTTCAACAATTTAAAACAAAAATAAAAATATTAGGTTTGTCTATCTTTCTCGTTTTTACAATTTTTTTCGGTGGGAAATGGTTTAGCTTGTTCGGGGAAAAAATACATACCAACAGAAAGCTACCTTTTGCGGTTTGGGTTACAGTTGGGTGCCAAACCCTTTACTCCTTTTTCATTAACAAGCCACTTCTCCCACTATATATATTGCAGATTCCGCAACTTGGGGCAAGATGTAATGCCACAAGTTGCGGAATCTGCAATGCCCATCCATATAAATATCCATGGGTGGCTGTGATCACTTACAATCAGGGACACATCAAACTGATCCGGAATAAAAAAGATTACAGTATATAACAATATTATTTACTGTTTTTCAAAGTATTCATTGAAATGTTGATGAATTATGGTACGAAAACGTTCGCTATTTAATCTTTTCGCTGTTTATATATATTATATAACTTTTATGCCCGTTTTAAATAAAATTTTATAACATTAAGTATTTTAAAGAATTTTCCCGCCAATGTACATCAGCGACGTTGTGTTTTTATATCATTTTTATAATGTTATATTATTATCAGTTATAATGTTTAATTATGGTGGTGTATTATACAATATAGTTCGATTGAGGTGTATAAGTGAAGTGATATGAAATAAATACGTGTATCGTGACTTTTTAAGTTGACTGAAAAAGTTCATAGAAGGTTTTGGTAAAATAGCCCCCATTTTATCAAGATGTAACGTGACAAGCTGACTAGTTACATTTTAAAAGATTCAATATTATTGGTTTTTATTTGATACTGGCATAATAGTTAAAACTAATTGCCATCAAATAAAAGAAAAGTATTTTGCAATGTACAAGTCAGTCAAAATGTCTTCAGAAAATGATAGCCGTTCTATATAAACCTTCTATGGTTTTCTAACTTTTGCAGTAAAAAGTCACCCGCTTTTTTTTATTTCACTGCAATTATACGTATAAATCGAATTATACTTTATGTAACGAAATAAAAACACAATGCCACTGATATAAATAAGCGGAAAAAGTCCCTCCGTTTCTATATTAATTTGTCAGACTTTTCTTTATTCAGTAACTGCCATTACGATGCCAAGAAGTTGAGTATTTATATAACAAAAAAGGTTTCAATCTAACTCAATCTAAAAACTTATTTCCCGCTCGTTTTGGTGTGCCTTATAAGTAATTAATTACATCACTAACCCGCTTCCTTAAAAAAATATCTATTAAAAGTTCAGTGAGAGATATCTGCAGAGATACAATAAAGTCTGAACAAAATAACGAGGCAGTTAAAAACTATATATACGAGAACAAATATCGTTAAAAGAACTTTAAAAGAAGCACGGTGAAAGCTTTTAAAAGTTAATTTTATAGTTTTGAAACACTTGTGTAATAAAAAGAATATGACAGTGAACAAACTTGTGTTTTATAAATGTGTTTATCTAAGTGGTTTGTGTCTAAAATGAAATGGTTTATTGAATTTAAATTATGCACTTAAAAAGCAAGTTAGGGAGTATCTTTGCCTAGCCGCCTGTTTCCTTTCCTTTCCCCCGCCCTTTCTTTTCTTCTCTATCATTTTCCCTTCCTCTCTGCCAATCCAGGGTCTGCCGTGCCAATGTATGCGTGGCTAGGGACGAGCTTAGTCGCAAGCGCGTCGACCGTCACGCGATCGGGCTCCCCTGGGTACTAGAGTGCCTTACCTTAGCATGCCTTACCTCTGCTGGGGCTGACCTCCATCCTCCCATACGGCTCGTGGGATTCACTATGACGTAGATATACGTGTAGACGTATTAAACAGGCGTGACGATATGTATGTATGTATGTTCATTCATTCTCACTTTACAGAGCGCTAATTACTATATACTTAATTAACGCTATATAACGAATATAACCCGGGAGGTTCTTGCTTGATATCGTCACAAATTAAGATCAAGTTTTTACTATAACTTTATATTGTCATTATTTTATTGTATATTATTATTATATTGAGTCATTAGTCTTTATTATGGATAGTGAGTGCTCCAGAGCTGCCGCACCTCGCGAAGAAGGGGGAAAGTTGTGCTGAATTGGCTGCCAACCTTTGCAAGTCGGAGAGGCACTCTTAGAAGAAGAACTAACTAACTTTGTTGGCGCAGCGACCCAAAATGGATATTGGTCTCCGAACAGATCTTACGCCACTTTGCCCTATCCTGCGCCACCTCCTGCCAGTTACAGACTTGAAGGTTGCGCAAGTCAACTTCAATTATGTCTCTCTAGCGGTACCTAGGGCGCCCCACAGGACGTCGTTCAGTTGGGCGACCCACATACGCTCTCTTGACCGCGCGATCCTCTCCATCCTCTCCACGTGGCCTAGTCACGTTAGGTTGGGCCACCAGATGCTCGATTCCGGCATTTTTTCGATATCGCCAACTGCCATCATCACTTTTGGTTGGACCCAGGATCTTTAGGATCTTAGGAAGACTCTTCTTTTTTAATTTAAATCTTAGAAGAAGAAGTCTTTATTATTATATTGAGTCGTTAGTCTTTCATATTTGCAACTAAAAACTTACCTTTAAATCTAAAGTAATTTCGCATCTCTCTCCAGCATAACCAAGAGGACAAAGACAGGCGCTTCCAACGCATCCCCCACCGTGTTGACATTCGCATTTCTCTTCATTGATGTAATCAATTTTTAAATCATTATCAACATCATTAATTATATCCTTATCATTAGATTCTTTCTTCATGTTGCCAAAGTAACTTTTGAACTGTTCCAGTGAATTGTCTAGTTTGTTATCTTCATCAGAGTTTTTAGCGTCCCGCATAACAAGATCATTGTCTTCGAAATGTACGATGTCGTTTATGTCGTATATAGCATGGGGGTCGATGTCTTTCGGATGTTTGTGTGGTATTGCTTCGCTGGTCGTGGGTTCTCGTAGCGGTTTCCATGGCGCTAGCGTTGGTGCACATTCACCTGTAAAAATAGAAATATTTAAATTTTATTGATATGCTGTAAATATTATTTACTAGTTGCTCGCCCCGGCTTCACACGGGTTCATGAATATTTATATATTAATACAAAATATTTTTTGCATTAATATATAAATATTCATTCAACAGTATTTAGTGGGTTAGACTATTTTTTTTTATATATATTCACGCCTATCCCCCGTAGGGGTTGGCAGAGACCACAGAGCTCCATCCGCTACCATTCATCGCAGCGCATCGGCTTGTCATTGGTCGCTTTTCGCCCTCATAAGAATCAGGACGTGACGGGTAGCGAACCACGTTGCCGACATTTTCGACAAATTAGGTATATTAAATTCGTCTTAGTGAATCCCTCGAGCCGCAAGGGAGGATGGAGGTCAGCCCCAGCAGAGCCCTGCATGCTGAGGTAAGGCACCATAGTATCCGGGGGAGCCTGATCCCGGAACGATCGGCACGCTTGCGACTAGGCTCGCCCCTAGCCACGCATCCATTGGCACGGCAGACCGTGGATTGGCGGAGAGGAAGGGAAAGGATAGAGAAGAAAGGAAGGGGCAGGAAAGGAAATGTGGATTGGGGGGGTTACCAGACTCGGAATAAACATTTATAAATCCATATAAATATTAATTCCGATGCGGGAATCGAACCCGCGACCATTGACTCCGTGGGCGGAGTGCTCCGCCACTGAGCCAATCGGTCGTACCTAATGAAAAAGTTAAACATAATCTTTCGTTTTTTAACATGTTAAGAGGTTCGTCGATGTAAACGAAAACAAACGAAACCTCAGAGGAAAGAATAGTACGAAGTACAGAAACAAAGTTTTTTCTTTTGTAATACAAGAGAAACGGTAATTGGATATGAATGAATGTCAATCTATCAATACTGACATTAATTTCGTTAGTCATAGTTTCTTTTGTTAATCATAGTAATGTGGCACCATTACTGTTCTGTTAATTATATTGCGATTTAAAATAACGGAAAAGAGAAAACTTGTTTTACTACGTTTTTCCGTACATTTTTTTCGAAAATTCTCTTGTATACAAACCTTGTCTTGTCATTAGATAATTATTGTTTTATTGTGTCAAAAACAAACACAATAAAACAATAATTATCTAATTTAGTGCAGACGTTCTGAAGTTATGTGCGCACATACATTTCGGTGATTCATTCATCATTGTCATTACACATCATCATTTTCATCATCACTGACTAACTCACTGACTGACATTTGGGAAAATGTAAGAGATAGAGTGTAAGTTTGGTCTAGGGAAATGTTCGGATAAGGCTGTTAAGGTTTTCATTTATATAGATTTATTTTAAGTACTTACAGTACTATCTTACCTATTCCAAGTAACACCCATTGGTATTACTTAGATGATGTGAGTTACCCTTATATGTTTTGGTCCTTCGAGATCGATTTGTATCAACGATCTATGAATAGATAGTATGATAATTATCTCGACGAAAACCTAATTGGATCAGAGGCGAATCTACCGCTTTTTGGGGCCAATGATCGCGGCTTTGATTCGGTAATAAATATATTTATGGCCTACAAGTATAATAAATACCTAGCTCCTACTATGGTAGAGGCCATCCTTCAACAATGTATAGAGATTGATTATACACTATTTTTTATATTACAACCTTCTACACTATTTCAGATTTATCAACTGAGCTGACTATCTAGCAACTGACGACCAATTGGCTCAGTGTCGAGGCTCGCCTTCGAAGTCAATGGTCGCGGGTTCGATGTTCGCGTCGCAATAAATATATGTATGTACTACAAATATTTATTCTCAGTCTGGTAACTCTGCTAATCCGCATTGGATAAGCGTGGTGGGTTCCTCTTGTGTTGTTAAAAAAACTGAGCTGCACATATATTTTGGAGTCTCTGAGCTAAGTGTGCGGTTGATAATTGACACTATTTTAAATTTTTCATTTGAGAGTGAGGCTATGGTAAAGGCTTTATTGTCAAAAAAAAAACAACGACATAAAATCCCACAAGATATATGAACGTTCTGAGACGTTAGGGGTTAAAAAGTTGCATAATATCCAGAATAATGTATGCAACGATAACGAGATTGGGGGAGATGAAAAATTGTGTGCGCGAGGAAAAGAACGGATGTTGGATGGCACATGTGAATTTGATGCTTCGAAATATTTTACTAAAAGTATCAAGAATGTGGAGATATTGTAATGAAAATTCACACATTCACAAATATTTTTATTAATTTAATTTACAATAATTAAATTAATAAAAATATTTGTGAATTTAAATTACATTGTAATTATTTTGAATTACATTGAAGTACATTGTAATTATTGTTTCCTTATAGTGAATATTTTAACGTCTTTAAAAAAAACATATGTTTTTGAGGATGAAGTCATGAAACCGAAATACAGGCAACAAAAACTATGTACCTTATTGTGAAGGAGTTGGGCCTTGGGATAGCTTATAGTAGGAGAACCAGATATTTTTTTATTACAACTACAATAATATGTAAAATATTACAAAAAATACCTTACCGTGTGTCAAAGTAAGAAGCTAATCCCATTGACTTAGACGTCTACAAAGTTTTCCCTTTAACTAAAGAAACCCCATTGATCAACTTCACCTTAATCTCGCAAGTTGCCGACACTCCAACAAAACGAATAAGATGCTTGTAAACTTTCCAAACTCCTCAATGGACCGAACTAATCCTGACGGCTGATGTGCATAATTAAGTGGAAGTAGTTTGGAAGAAAAAGCGCAAACAAATGTAGGATGTGGAATGGAAAAGAGAGAACTGTGAATGAGATAGTTTATTAACATATAAAAGGTGTGTAAAAGAGATAATATGTTATGTGGACAGTCAAAAGTTTTACTTAGCTAAGATCCGCGACAAGCAAAACAATAACAGAAAATTGTTAATGTTTTTTTCTGCTGGTTGAAGTGGATTTATTTGGAACTTAAACCAAAAACTTACAGAAAATCGGACACCAATTCTCCACCCACCAAGCACTATACACAACACCAAACATACATTACCACTTTTCCATCTTGTAAACGACACGTCTTTCGCCCCAACACTAGGCATGTTCAGGTATAGTAGACTCTACCGAAGACAACCGAAAACTTTTCGGTAATGTGTGTTTGGTTTTGTGTATAGTAGTAGGTGGGTGGAGAATTGATGGCCGATTTTCGGTAAGTTTTTAGTTTAAGTTCTAAATAATCCACTTCATCCAGCAGAAAAACACACATTATTAATTTTCTGTTACTGTTTTGCTTGTCGCGGATCATAGCTAAGTAAAACTTTTGACTGTCCACATAGTGATGGATTTCCGGAAAGTAACGCCTGACTCCATTAATAATAGATTATATGTTGCTTAAAATAAAGGTGATGATTTGTTCAAAAAAGAAAAGAGAGTACGGTAGATTATGAGTTATTATACGATGTATACGCGTGTGAAGTAGAACAAATATAAAAGTGTTTTAAAGAAGAATAGGAAGACAAACGTGTAGGCGTGTCACCTGATGAATTGTAATCAACGCCGTCCGTAGACATCCGCAATGCGTAGGCATTGCAGAAGCGTTGGCGGCCTTTAAGAAAAGTGTAGGCTTTTTTTTAAAGTTCTAATATCTCGGTTTGGAAATACCGCTAGAGGTAGCTGGTTTCACACGCTCTGTACTATCGCCACTCATCCAGATGGTGGGGATGAAACCTTTCCCTTGTAGCGAGTTGTGCGGTAGTGGAATTCGGCGGCAGGAATTATTCCAAACTGTTCAAATTTCGAAAATCGGCATACTCCATATTGTAATATCGATAAGATTTTGAAAGATGAGATATCCCTCCGCAGTTGATTTACAATTTACAGAAAAAAAAAAAAATTTTTTTATTCTACACACCTGATGCGTGGACATTCTTGACGCTGTCTACATAACTATAACTGTTATTAATACATCCGTTTTCTGCCATATTTATTCCCAGTCTGGTAACCCCGCCAATCCGTAAATAAGTAAGTAATATAAAGACGTAAGACTATACAGAAAACATGGCTGATTTATATCTGATAAATAGTTTCTACAGTTTCCTTTATGTTCCTACACAATGAATTTCCCAGGCGTACTCAACTTGAATACGCCCGTATGTTTGATCGAATAACTAACTGCCTACTTAATCTCGACTCGCAAGGGTGAACTTCCAAACAAGTTTTCGGACATCTTCTTCATGTCCAGACGTTTGCCTTGCGTTCTCTCCAAAGTATATTTCGTCAGTATAATGACATCTTACTCTGTAATCTATTTGAAAGGAATTCATTTAATTCGTTCTTGCTTTGAATAAAATTAATTTTATATTCATTTAAGTTGAATATCTTTATAGTCTAAAAAACTGAAGCAGTATTATTAGTTTCTCCTTTAATGTCCACACGTTTGGCTTGGATTCCCTTCACAGTATACTGAAACCTTACCCTATAATCTATTTGTAAGGTTTCAAATTTAGTGCTTTACTTTGATTAAAATTAATTTAATTTCCATTAAAGTTGAATATCTTTATGGTATAAAAACTGAAGCAGAATTATGAGTTTGTGTTTTAATTTCCAGATATTTGGCTTCGAAGTTTATTACGTTGGTATACTGACATCTTACTTTGTAATCTATTTGTAAGCAACTCATTACAAATTTAGTGTGCTTGCTGTGATTAAAATTAATTTTATTTTTTTATAGTCTAAAAAACTGAAGCAGAATTATTAGTTTCTCCTTTAATGTCCAGATGTTTGGTTTGCGTTCCTTTCAAAGTTTATTACGTTGGTATACTGATATCTTAGTCTATAATCTATTTGTAAGGAACTCATTACAAATTTAGTGTGCTTGCTTTGATTAAAATTAATATAATTTTATAGTCTAAAAAACTGAAGCAGAATTATTAGTTTCTCTTTTAATGTCCAGATGTTTGGTTTGCGTTCCTTTCAAAGTTTATTACGTTGGTATACTGATATCTTAGTCTATAATCTATTTGTAAGGAACTCATTACAAATTTAGTGTGCTTGCTTTGATTAAAATTAATATAATTTTATAGTCTAAAATACTGAAGCAGTATTATTAGTTTCTCCTTTAATGTCCAGATGTTTGGTTTGCGTTCCTTTCAAAGTTTATTACGTTGGTATACTGATATCTTAGTCTATAATCTATTTGTAAGGAACTCATTACAAATTTAGTGTGCTTGCTTTGATTAAAATTAATATAATTTTATAGTCTAAAAAACTGAAGCAGAATTATTAGTTTCTCTTTTAATGTCCAGATGTTTGGTTTGCGTTCCTTTCAAAGTTTATTACGTTGGTAGACTGATATCTTACTCTATAATCTATTTGTAAGGAACTCATTTCAAATTAGTGCTATATTTTGATTATTAATTTAATTTCCATTAAAGTTGAATAGCTTTATGGTATAAAAACTGAAGCAGTATTATTAGATTGTTTATTATTATAATTATGTCCAGATGTTTGGCTTGCGTTCCCTTCAAAGTTCACTGTCTGTTCACTTCAAAGTATACTGACATCATACCCTGTAATCTATTTGTAAGGTATTCATTTTAAATTTAGTGATTTATTTTTATATTCACTAAAGTTTAATGTCTTTATAATCTAAGAATTGAAGTAGTAGTAGAACTTCTCTTTCTTGAGCGTTTAAAACCTATGACAGCTCGAATAATATAAATAAACAGAACTCATTCATAACGCCTCTCTGACCGAAAAGTCACTCAAGTCATCTAAAAGCCAACATGATATACTACCTGCTTACCCTACCAGTTTGTGTGAGCGACATTGGATCACTATTAATCATGAAGAATCTTTCGTCGGGAATTCTCGCAAGATTTATTTACGTGTATGAAAGAGGTGTTTTTTTTGCAAGTCATGGATTATTTAATGAACTAAGACTGAGCACTGTATTTTTATCGTGTATCCAATACAATCTAATCAAAAAAGATGTTTTTTAACGCATTTAATGTTCTCTTATATTATTAAAATTTTGAAGAACATATATATACACATGTATATGAAACACGATTAAGGTGCCTAAACAACGAAAATTTACGGACAATTGGAACAAAATTAGGATTAAAACTGATTTTTTTACATTCTATTTGAGATAAGTAATTTTAAAGACGACTGGCAAAAGAAATTTACCTTGCGAATGTGGATGGAAGGGCCGGAAGAGGAAGACCACGAAAAACGTACCTTGACCAGATTGCTAAACTTTTTAAGAAAGGCCAGGTCAAGAGTACCCTCAACCGGCGGGCTTGCATGAGGAGAATAATGAGTGTGGAGGAAGAAAGGAAAGTACGCCGATATCGTAGCGGATGGAGATCTGTGGTCTTTGCCTACCCTTACGGGAGACAGGCGTGACGATATGTATGTATGTATAAGTAATTTTAGTGTATTATTTAGTAAATAAATTCTTTACCTTTTTTTTGTAATAATTATAATTCATATTTAACCAGCAACAATGAACGACGTCACACAATAACCTAACCTGCATGTCCACTTTCAATCCTTTCTTTCATCTTTTTTGTCCCTCTCTCACGTTCAATTCAGATATATGTACAAAGAACTTTCAACAATCCTTATATCCAATACTTTGCAAACCTATACACACACGTATATTGAAGTAACTAAACTGTAGTATTATAATAGTTGTCGATGGTATTACTACGTAAATCCATACGAAAAAAAAAAAACAGAATAATGTTTACATTTCAGTAATGCAGTACTTATATCTTAGTTTGTAAGCAGCTTAACAAATAGTATTATGTACAATGCTTTGACGCAAATAATATGTCTGTGCGTATATTAAATTACAGACTGCCAATAGACATTTCTATTTATTCCGTTTATTTATTTTTTTCTGCGTTGTTCCTGGTATAAAAGAAGGCAGTACGTTTCTTTCTTCTTCCTAGTATTCGTCTGCAGCGTGGCTCTGCTACTATTATGTATCATTTATGTATGATTTCAATATTTTATTTGATTTATTACATCTATGAGTTAAAATTACTATATAATACTCGAATACTTTGGTATCGTAGTATAAAACTGTTCATATTTTGCAGTATTAATTGTGTTAGTTAACAGGGCACCCTGGGTTCTAGTTTGTCACGTCAAACGGAACGTTCTAAAATAAATCGCGGCACAGGCGCTTCGCAGATTTACAGCGGAATCGTTTAGATGAACCAGTGCGAGCTAGTGCACAAGTAAAATGGAACGGAAAATGACTTTTTTGATTAAAACTGGCAACTAAATCAACAAAATCCAAAATAAAAAAGCTAACTGAATGTAGTTTTTGTGTGTTAGGACACAATTTTCAAACGGCTTTCGGAGTACATACTTTTTTTTTGGAAAGATGGAAGCAAACGAGAAAAATGGTCAACAGTAACATAATAACTCTATATCTAATTGCACGCTCTACGCGCGTTTCGTTTATTTAATAAAAAAAAATATCGATTCATTTAAAAAGCTACCATAGGCGAAAGAAAAGAAAAATAAATAGCACTGTTTTGATTCCTTCAACAATTAAAATAGGCGCTAAAATTTGACAACCGTGATTGCCAAAGGCGAGGAATTGATATATGAGTAACACTAAGAGCAAACTAAATATTGTTTGTGTGTTTGTTATTAATAAACGATTTATTAAAACAGCAGTAAACGAGCATGCGGGTCACCAGTTTATCAGTGGTAGAGCCACGCTGCAGACGACTACCTTGTCAATAATGGCATATATGTCTGTAGCCTGAATGGGCCGGCTCGCCCGGGGAAGTACCACACTCCCGCAAAAAACCGGCGTCTGAGTTCCGGAGGCCCAACCTATCTTCTCTCTCCTCCCCTTCCTCCATCTCATAATGATAGTTTCCTTAAAAGCCGTCAAAGCTTCTGCACTATGGTACTATGGTACTGCGGATATTTATGAGCGCATCCGCACCGCCGAAGGCATCGCAAATATGCTGCCGGCGTTTAATGAACGAATACGCTCTTTTCTTGACTATCCCCATGTCATAATTGCGTGGGAACACCGCAGGTGGTAAATTCTTCCACATTTCCACAGTTCTTGGCAGAAAACTGCGACTAAATTGTGCACTGTGGTTGACGGCCAGCCATCCAGGTGATGGGGATGGAACATATTTATACATTTTTTCTTTTTTTTATGGTATAGGAAGGCAAACGAGGAGGCGTGTCACCTGATGGCAAGCAATCAACGCCGCCCATAGACTTCCGCAGCGCCGTAGGCAATGCGGAAGCGATGCCAACCTTTAAGGAAAGTGTCATTATAGGAGTAGGAATGGGAGGGGAAGGGGCAGAGGGAGGGGGGAGGATATTGGGCCTCCGGAATTCGGCTGCTTACCATACGAAGCACGGTAGGTAAGCTACCACTCAGACGCCGAATTTCTGCGGGAGTGTGTTACTTCCCCGGGCGAGCCGGCCCGTTCATACTACAGACAAATATTATGCCATTCTTGACAAGTATTCCTCTGCAACGTGGCTCTACCACTATTAAGCTGTTTTACATATACACTATTAATTGTCTGAAAACCGTATCTTTGATTGACTTCTGTCCCCAATAACAAAAAATTCATCGCTGACCAATTTAGGATGTCATTATAAGTTACAAAATGCCTAAAATGAATTCTAAACAAAAAACATGGATGTAGATTGTTTTACTTTGTAGAATGTGTTGCCTTCTCGTGTTCTTTGTGTCGTTTTCATTTGTTTGCCGGCGGGGCAGATATTGTTTCATCCGACGATAGCGTGCGAAATTATATCTCTCGAGACATTTCTCAACGTACATAATATGTACACGGCGGAGAAACACAAATACAGCACAATTATGACTGACGCTATATAGATGGAGCTTTTGGGCGATAAGATTTCGCTCGGATTTTTTTTCTCTCCGTCTTTATTTAAGCAAATTCTACGGATTTCTTTAGTCTTGAAAATAATAGTGCAACTTTCAAATAACCGATGTTTGTATTGCATGCGTGTTTTAACAGTCATTTAGATGTTTTTAAAAAGTCATATAATTTTGTTATGGGATTAAAATGTAAAAGAGCAATCGTGTGGACGACCAATTGGCTCAGTGGCGAGGCCCTCCGCCCTCGGAGTCAATGGTCGCGGGTTCGGTTCCTACATAGGAATAAATATATGTATGGATTACAAATATTTATTCCGAGTCTGGTAACCCCGACAATCCGCATTGGACAACGTCCGTTCCTCCGGAAATGGAGAAGTCCGTGCTCAGCAGTGGGACATATATGGGCTGTTAAAACAAAATAGACAAGTGTTGCTTACCTTAGAGAACGGTAATGGCTTATTTTTTAAGGTCCTAGTGTCATATTGGTTTGGAAATACTGTTGAAGGTTCTACAGAGTTGAACGCCACCATACTGAAACGCCACTTTTCTATGTAGCGAGTTGTACGGTAGTTGAATTCAACGGTACGAATTATTCAAGATAGTTCTTAAGAGCACTCCGCATGGTAAAAGCTGATATTTATAGGAAAAGCACAAATACATCTGTCTATTTATAAATAATTGACGCTTTCATTATATATACAACGGCTTATACATATAACATATTAAGTTGTTTTTTACTATTTGAGTCAGCTAAAAATATACAAAGGAATTTCACATTAAGCCTATTCCGTTTTCTAAACGAAAATGCATTTTACTTCCAAAAAGTATTTACAAACTGTATTTTTCCAAACGGAGGCGTACAATGTGCTGCTATTGGATTTAAAATGTTCCATTTGACACGACAAACAGAATCGACTCGGGCGCCATGTTTACGCGCGATGGGTAGGTGCCGCCATTTGCAAAGATGGCGTGCATCAACAAAATGGATTATATAATTTTTAGATTCACAAATATTTCAAATGTGCACTTTTAATTATTAATATTTTATCCGAACTAGATTTATTTCATAATATACTTTGAATTTACAGACGAAAACAGTTGAATAAAGTAAAGAAACTAAGTTATCTCCTGTTGAATTTGTTTTTCGTGCATATTAGTAGTTTACCTATTTACCCTCGATTTTTATTTAAAAAAGTAATATTATATATATATATATATATATATATATATATATATATATATATATATATATATATATATATATATATATATATATATATATATATATATATATATATATATATATATATATATATATATATATATATTAACAGCCCATATATGTCCCACTGCTGAACACGGGCCTCTCCATTTCTGTAAGAATGGACGTTAACTCACCACGCTTATCCAATGCGGATTGGCGGGGTTGCCAGACTCGGAATAAATATTTGTAATCCATACATATATTGATTCCGATGCGGAGATCGAACCCGCGACCATTGACTCCGCGGCCGGAGGGCCCAGCCACTGAGCCGTCATATATTTACATAGCATAAAACTTTTTGTTCCGTGCCCCAACAGCCGTACCTCCCACTCGCACGCGATGCCATTTACACGTGGTGTAAGCGCCCTCTTAAATTGAGATTTATTTGCCAACGTTAACGGTAGACGTTCTCATACTAAAATTTTACAACCCTCCTAAGAGCTGCTTTAATATTAGAGCGCGCATAAATTTATTCTCTTAACTTTAACAAACAAGTTTTTGAAACCATAATTGATAGTGAAGGGAACTTCTCAGACGCCTAATGGCTTTTAAACTATTTATTTTAATCTATAATAATAATAATAATAATTCATGTAACAGTGGAGCCTTCTAATGCGCGAGGAGAGCTTGAGGCTGCGATTACAAAGGACACGTTTCATCTTGTTGAAGAAGGTACGTAGTTATAAGACTAGCTTTTGCCCGCGGCTTCGCTCGCGTGGAATTTGTTCTGCCACATTAAGTTTCGTGACAGATCATTTTAAATAAATATATATATATTTTTTTTGCTTAATTTATGGTTCACAATTTTGGTCATAGTGGCTTCCACATAAAAGGTAGATATATGCTGTCGCGGACTTTTATTTAGAACTATTCAAGACAAACAATCCTACGGTACATCATCTTTGTGTAACTCCAATGGTTTAGGCAACGTACGCCAAGATATCCCTCAGAGGCCAGATTTTTTCCGACTTAATTGAGAATTGAATTATAAATTGTAGCCGAATTCCGATGTATAACCTATATTAATCTAAAGTTTCATCCAAATCCGTCCAGTAGTTTTTTTATGAAAGAGTAACAAACATACGTCCATATATACAAACTTTCACATTTATAATATTAGTAGGATATGATAGGATAGGGAAGGATTACGTAGAAGACTTAGATAGGAAAAATCACAAAAATAATACATGGACTTTTCTCGGCAAGTTACATCAGTGACGTTGAGTTTTTATTTCATTTTTTATAACTCATGTTATTATCAGTTATATAGTTTAATTCTGGTGGCGTCTTACTCAAGTTGATTAGCGCTTTTTAATCTGACTGCGAGAGTCCATGCAAATTTTGATAGACAGGCCAAAATTTTATCGAGACATAACGAGACAAGCTGAATTTACATTTCAAGATGCTTGTTATTATATTTCACTTGTCACTGGCATAATAGTAATAGCTAATTGCTATCAAAGAAAAAGAAATAATACACGTACATATATTCGACGAAATATCTATGTATATACATAAATGTCTGGCCATCAACATTTCAAGGCTCATCACGTTAAATTGGGGCACACCTGCGGCCTCGTTTTTTTTTGTGAGACCGTCGTTAGGTATGTAAATGGTTGACCGGTCCATTTACAAGGTCGTTCTATTTGTGTTTTTTTTTATATAGGCACACGGATAAGCGGGTCATTTGATGGTAGGTGACCATCGCCCATGGAACTCTACAGTGCTGAAGATACTGGAACTTAGAAAGGCAAATGGAATGGAAGTGAAGGATTTAACGAGAGGGGATTTTTTTTATTTTTTACAGACCACATTGTTTACCTTGCGAATGTGGATGGACGGGTTAGTAGACGGACGGAAGACGAAGGGTAACATACCTTGACCAAATTGGTAAACTTCTTAACAAAGGCCAGGTCAAAAATGCCCTTAACCAGCGAGCTTGTATGAAGAGAGTGATGAATGTGGATGAAGCAAAGAAAGTGTGCCCACTGTGCTTTTTTAATGCGGATTGAGGGGGCTAGCAAATTCGGAATAAATATCTGCAAGGCCATACATACATTTATTCCGATGCGGGATTCGAACCCGCGACCATTGACTCCGTGGGCGAGGGCATCCATCACTGAGCCAAACAGCCGTCGACTTGATAATATTTTAAAGAATATATCTATCTATGATGCTAGATGGAGCGATTATCTGCGCAGGATAGCAGAAACTGGGCGCGTGAAGCCGAAGCACGTTCTAGCGGCACATCTTGCGAGAAGTCTGTCCCAAAATATTACGCGAACAAATAAAGCGATTTATAAAATCTTTCAGGTAACGTCCAATTACACTAACTTACCTTTTTCAATTACCTTTAATCGTATTGTATTCTCAAAGGGTAGAAATAAAAGGCGAATTTCCTTTCATACATTTTATATGTTATGTTCAGATGTTTGACATATTTTCCTTTGGGTATCGTTTAATATGAAACGACAGTTTTGAAATATTATAAGACAATTAATGTGACATGACTTAAATATCGCATTAAATATTTAATTTTTAATAAAAACCCGTATTGAAATCGGTCGTAGTTCCTTCAACATGACGAAACGTGTCCTTTGTAATCGCAGCCCCAAAATTTCCTTGCGCATTAGAATGCTCCACTGTTACCTTTGGCCCGTTCTTCTATACGGATGTGAGGCTTGGACGTTTAAAGAAGACCTCAGAAAACGTATAGAAGCATTCAAAATGTGGGCATCTAGACGGATGCTCGCTATTAGCTGGACTCAAAGGGTGGCCAATGACGAGGTTTTCCAACAAGTCAAGCAAAAACGAACTTTTGCAGACCGCCAAAGGTAGAAAAGTTGCTTACCTGGGTCATATCATGAGACATAACAGGTACAAGTTGTTGCACTTGATCATGATGAGAAAAATCACGGACAAAGACAAGTTGGTCAAAAAAGAAAGTCTTGGCTACGTAATATCAGGGAGTGGACTGGGATAGCGAGTGATCCAGAACTGCTGCACCTCGCGAAGTAGGAGGAGAGTTGTGCTGAATTGGCTGGCAACTTTCGCAAGACGGACTCTTAGAAGAAGAATGATAATAATGTTTTTTTTAACATCACTATTTCAAACTCTCACTCTTCTAAAAATATTTTTGAATTTCGTTCTGTCTTTAAATCTGATCGCAGGATCTTAATTTTGACTTTAGTTTTGATCTACGTGCATTTTGTGTGTTTCTCTTGTGTAGCCCCGTAAAAGTATATATCTAAATTCCACTTACCGATGTCTTGTGTGGACATGGCGTCTCTCATCAGTTTGTATGTATCACCGTTGATCCTCAGGAAGTCGACACAGCCGAGCAAACCTTCAGATAGACCAAGCTTGCTCTGAAGGCCGGTGGTGTTACCAGCTCCTCCCACCCACACGGGCTCGCGAAATGTCATTCGCGAGAAGAGACCCTGGGAACAAAAGTGTGTACGTATTAACTCTTAGTATCATTAAGGTATTGTAAGCAAAGTATCTTTCATTTCTTATTCTTGTTATGCGGCCGAGGGCGTTCCCTTTGATTTGCATCTAGCAAATTTTTTCTATTGAATAAGCTAGGATATAAGATTGTATTTCCACAAACATTTAAGACACATATGTAAGTATGTAAATACTTTTTTGGGGAGAATAAGTGTAAACTTATTCTTCCCAAAAGACCTTTGATCTTTTGAGAAGAATCAGATAAATGGAAGAGGAAGAGATTCATGCCCCTAGAAAAATACTGTCGACTTGACTGATTTTTACGTTTCTGAAAGTAAAAATAACCAGAAAATTAGATAATTTCAATATTCGAATTATTCTATCTAATTCACACATAGACTACAGATTATTTTTTATGGTAGATATTTTTTATGGGGTAGGAAGATATTTTTATGTTAGATATTTTTTATGGGATGGAAGGCAAACGAGCAGGCGTGTCGCCTTATGGAAAACAATCAACGCCCACCATAGACATCCACAGCGCCATAGGTATGCATGCAGGAGCGTTGCCGGCCTTTAATAAATATATATGCTTTTTTGAAGGTTCCAATATCGTTTAGGTTCAGAAACACCGCTTGTACCGCAAAGTTTGTAATGCTTTTTTTATGGGATAGGAGGGCAAACGAGCAAGCGTGCTGGTTGATGGAAAGCAATTAACGCCACCCATAGACAAGAGTGACACCGCAGGAGTCACGGAAGCGTTGCTGGCTTTTTAGATACGTATGGCTTGTTTTTTGAAGGTGCCAATGTCGTATCGGTTTGGAAAGAGCAGCGAAGGTAGCTGTTTCTACAGAGTGGTGGTGCGTGAAAAGAAGTTTCGAGAGAAGCGCACCGTGGTAGATCGCCACTCATCTAGATGGTGGGGATGAAACTTTTCTTTACGGCGAGTTGTTCGGTTGTGGAATTAAATGTATAATACTAAAGGTATTAAAAAATAAAATTATTAAATAACAAAGATAAGGTTATTAAATAATCAAATTATTACATTGGTTCAGAAATATGGTTGTTCTCTTACTCTTACCATAGTTTAGTAATGTGAGGAACGAAGATTCTATGAAGGCATACCGTCTGGATCTATTCTCATCTAGATGGTAGAAATAAAACTTTCTGTGTGGCGAGTCTTGCGGTTGTAGGATGCAGCGGTAAGAACGACCCCAAACAATTCCTTAGATTACTTCTCACGGTTTCTTTTCTTTATTTTTTTTATGGGATAGGAAGAAACGAGCTGGTGTATCACCTGATAGAAAGCAATCAACGCCGCTCATAGACACCCACAGCGCCATAGGCAGTGCGGACCTTTAAGGAAAATGACATTATGTTTGGGGGAGGTGGAAAGGAGGGGAGCGAATGGGGAGGGAGGGGTGGGCCTCCGAAACTCAGCCGCTCACTGTACGAACCTCGGTAGCTAAGCTACCACTCAGACGCCGGTTTTCTGCGGGAGTATGGTACTTCCCCGGGCGAGTCGGCCCATTCATGCTACAGACAAATATTATGCCATTACTGACAAAGTATTCGTCTGCAGCGTGGCTATACCATTGTAGTGAAAAAGTTATCACTCATTAGCTTTCGTGTTTATATATGCGGTATGTTATTGTTGAATGGGTCAATCAGTTCTAAGTGACAGACCTAATGAGGATAAAATCTCTAATTACAGCTATAAAGGGGGTTCCATTGTAGACATCGTAGGTGGCAATTGTTCGGGCGGAATTTCTGTCAATTCTTCTGGCTCATTACGTTGGACTCTACGCAATTACGAACTGGTGTATTGTACCTTGAATATCCAGGCACAGGATACTAGCCAGTTTTCATTTAATAGAAGCGGCCAAAGATGCAAAAAAACTTTTTTTTACACGAATTTATTTATGCTTAATATACAATTTTTAGTACAAAGGTGAACTGCTGAAAGGCACTCTCTGCCAGTTAAGCTTTGGCTCGATAGAGGAGATAAAAGTAGGTACAAAAATTACATATTAGGTGCGCAACTAAGTTCTCGCTGTTTATTCTCTAAAAATGCAACTTAATTGTGCAAAAATGCTTACATATATAATATATTATTCAAAGTATTGCCCAATATAACGTTAATATAATATAACGTATAATATAATATAACGTTAATAAAATAAAATATAACGGTAACTATTATACAACTTTTGCCCATTATTCTGGCGGAGCTCGAATACCGTTGCAATAAAAGACATAGACATCCAATGAGTGACACTATATAGGTTGACCTGCGGTTTCACTTATCTCATTTCTGCCTGTATTGGAATAAATATATATATGGCCTACTACAGATATTTATTCCGAGTTTGGTAACCCTGCCAATCCGCATTGGACAAGAGTGGTGGGTTAACGTCCGTTCCTCCATAAATGGGGAGGCCCGAGCTCAGCAGTGGCTATATGGGCTGTCGAAAAAAAAATTGTGGTGGTTCCCCGACAAACTTTTATTGCAAGTTTATACATAATATATACGAAAACTTCCCACGACCTAATTAATATATATTATTATTAATAATAATAATAATTCTTTATTTGTATATTGTGAGGTATAACACGATGAAAAAAAGATGTATAAAAGCTCCATCACATTACATATATAGAGATCTAAATACATAATTTAACTATTATATTGTCATTAAAATTATAATTGATTTACCTATTACATACATTCGATCGACATTTTAAAGCAAAAAAGTCCTTAATATTATAAATATTTCCATCTATTAGCCATTGATATAGTCTATATATATATATATATATATATATATATATATATATATATATATATATATATATATATATATATATATATATATATATATATATATATATATATTGCCTTCAGATATTTATTTTGAGTGTGGATACACCGTTTATCTGCCTTAGACAAGCGTGGTTGGTTAACGTCCGTTCCTCGAGAAAGGGGCTTTCCCTTGCTATCATCGGGTGCAAACATATATGAGTTATGAAACACACATGCCTTCGTACCTCACAAAAACAGGTCTCATATCGTTTTACTTCCATTTTACTGCGGGTTCTATGACACCTGTTTTTAAAGTACGAAAAAATCATAACACGTTTATCCTTTTATTTTTTTATGGGATTAGAATCCAAACGAGCAGGCGTGTCACCTGATGGAAAGCAATCAACGCCGCCCATAGACATCCGCAGCGCCATTGCAGCAGCGTTGCCGGCCTTTAAAATTGTTTATGGTTTATTAATTGTAGTGTTAAGAAAACTATTCACATTAAGTAAATTTCGTATTTCGAAATTCCAAGTATTCCAAAGGATATTACCACCAACGGCTTTAGGGGAGGTGACCCTAGCCCTCACATCCAGGGGCACGCAGTAAACAATTTCGGGTCTAAAATTAACCACAATACTTAAATATTTGTAGTTTTTAAACCTATCATCTTGTAAAACATTTGAATTCTTAAACATGTATAC